>JASEVX010000006.1:43838812-43908812 GCA_031761405.1 Serripes groenlandicus | reverse complement strand
CTTGTGCTGAAGCATTGACATGCAACCGTCATATTATAGTTCGCATATTGTCAAAGTTTAGATGTTATAGTCATTGTTTAAATGTAGAAAAGGGTAAACACCAATATATTGATTATTATTTGAGATTTGATGATATGTGTCTTGGTAGTAACTGCTATGCTGTTGAAGATGAACTTCACTTCTTGTTAGTATGTCCACTTTACAATGATCTTCGGCTATTATATTTCTAAGAAGACTGGACAAATTCAAAGAGTGTTTTATGACATAATGCGTTAATGTAGACACACATGTGTAAAATCACTGATAAAATATCTTATTGAAGCATTTAAAATCAGAAAATTACTTTCAGATGAACAAGTCTCTTATTGAATCATAAAGTATGTGCCATATACTAATTATTTCTATATTTGAATATCTTCAAAAAGATTATGATGTCACTTAAATTAATTCATTGTGTACATGTAAATTATGTATAATGGGCCGGAGGCCATATATATATACAACTGAATAAAGCATTTTGTATTTGTATTTTGGTTTTTGGTTCAGTTCGATGCCATCGTTGTATCATCTCGTCGTAACTTTTGAACTGGTATTTGAACGACTGTGCATTCGCTTTAAACCTTTCCCACATACAACAATTCTGCAGCAGACGACATTGAAAACATCTAGAAAAAAATATGGAAAGTTCAATAATTGAATAGATTTGAACACATGGTGACAAAAGGAGAAATTGCTCGTTTTGAGCAATTTCTACTTTTATCATATGTTTTCAAAAGTCATCTGCTGCAAAGACGTCAGAAAGCGTCTTTATGGTAAAGGGTTAAACGCATATGACATAAAAACATCTTTGTAATCATAAAGCGTACAAGAAAGTGACAACATCGGTAAAATCTTGTTGCAATATTTTGGGAACGTTTTAATCAATGTTTTAGCATTTGCAACAAATAACCTGTTTTTGTAATCAGTTTGTAGAATTCACCCACCTAGCAGCTATCTTCCTAATTTAAGAGATTTTCTTTGAATTAAAATGAATAGTTGAAAGTGAAAGACCATCAATGTGTTTATAGTATAACATACTTTATAGCTGGCATCATTTGAAGACTTTCAGTTATCTTCAATTAATTTCTTGATCCACCTTATTTCGAAATTCGCTGAATTTGTTAACAGACTGATACTCATTTCTGTTTCCATACACGTACCAGGCCACAAAACACGAATACTTTCGGTAAAAAGTTATTTCACAGATCAACCAAGCTTACTGTGAACTTTCATACAAGGTCAAATTCTTATATATTTCATATCAGTTCGTCAACTTTATTTTTGCATCAATGGTCAACGACTGCCTACATGGAAATGACAAACACTCTGCAAATGGTTTATAGTTTAGGTACATGTAGATGTACCTACCATAGTGTAAACATTGAATAGAGGTTTTCATTTGAATACACATCGACGTAAAACTTCTCGTAGAAAATGAAATCTCAATACACAATACACTTCCAATATCTTTCGTTTATCGGATAAGGCCCCAAGTCAACAAGAAGCAGCAGGGCTTAAAACAATGTGTGGGCTCCCAACCAAATTGGCTTTTAGGGCTAGCCCCGATTTAGCTAAAAACGTACAAACTTAAGCCCCGAAATATTTGTGCACAACTATTACAAGACAAAAATCATCAATGTCACCATAAGAGTTCCGACACTGTGAATTATCAGTGGTCGGACAAATTTTAATTGAAAAGTTAAAAGAAAATTCACAAATAGATCGCAAAACTGTAAACGTTCGATGCAAGCCATAGGAATCACTTTTGTTATAGATCAGCACTAAAGTTGACAGTTTTCCTTGTTCATTTATAATGTTCTGGTGGAGACGCACCAATATGTAAGTCCTCATGGTACTTTAGCTTTAACTGGGGGTTAGTACTCTGTCTTTCAGCACAAACCACGTGTTGCAGTTATCGTTAAATCCAACCTTAAATTGAGAAATCTAAGGCGAGGATTCTGAAACTTGCCAAAGGATAACATAGGAGTGACGGTTGGGTCTTTTTCTTCTTCCGTTTTTCCGTTTCTTCAAACTATCGGTGTAGCCGGTGTCGTCTGACTTTGATACCCGACGAATTTTGCTAGGGTAAGGCAACGCATCATCGTAATATTTACCACAATATGTTCCATCCGAAAATATCTATTATGACTTGAAGCCATAATGGGTATTTAGCGGATAATGCCTTAAGTCAAGAAGAAGCAGCAGGACCATTTAATGTTTTCTTATTACCACATTTAATGGTTAATGATGAGCGTGTCTCCATAAGCATTGTATAATAAGAATAAACAGAGTGGGCTTAAGACAATGAGTGGGCTGCCAACCAAATTGGCTATTAGGGCAAGCCCCGATTTAGCTAAATATTTACAAACTTAAGCCCCGAAATATTTTTGGACAGCTTCCACAAATCAAAAGCTCACCAATTTCACTATAAGAGTCCCCGCAACATCGAACCTTTACCCAAAACTGCGAGACGCGCCCCAAACCTTACCATTTTTAACTGCAAACTATTTCTTCTTTAACAAAGGCTTTCAGACCCATCGCTATTTGGTTTAAAAACGAAATGTTGCCGTGCTTACTAAAATGAACACCATCATCGAAATAAAATTTCTCACTAAAAACACTAACATCACTAAACATAGGGTATTTAATGTAGCATCCCCCATTCCTGGTTGCCAGAGTCGCCATAAAGCTATTGGGGCGCTTTCTACATCGCTCCATAGCTATGCATGAGCTCGAATATCTCCAAGAAGTAAAGTGAACTTTACACAAAGTTCTTAATATATAAACAACATTAAACAGTGTCAAACCTCAAAAAACCTGCCACCAAATCTGTATATCTGTTAGTCCCATGTTAGAAACCCTTCAAACGTTTTTTGCTGTTATGAAGCCCCTTTTTATCAATGATGATCCAGCAAACCAAATAATGTGCAGTTTTGGCAACTAAATATAAGCTTGACTTGTGTTAATTAAAAATTAAGTTTCAAAACAATGGAAAAGAAACATGCACATATACATATGCCAACCCTGGCAGTGTTTTCAGAGAAAGGCTTATAAAAAGAAAAACTTCGCATTATATCTTACTGACGAAGTCAAGCAGCAGCACAAAGAGAGCAAACTTCTTAAAACTGCCATAAATTGACAATTTGAAAATTTCGAGATGCTGACAATTTTACCGGGCTTCATCATGCACTGGTGTATCATAATAATAGTTGGGTAAAAACCTACATACCTTCGCTAAGGCCAGCAAGTGGGATATGACAAAGATGTGGCATGTTATGTGTGTATATAACTTGTATAGGCATTAGAGGTCCAACGACCTGCCATCTTATTAGCTTCATCAGTATCCAAAGGCAGCAGCCGTTGTAGCTGCTCCGATTCTGATTGAATGTGTATTGTAAAACGTATAACCGATGTCATGCAGGGCCGGAGGTCTTTTTAAAACCACTGAAAATTTGTTTCTTGTCAGTGGTTTCCCATCCAAATGGCAAAACAATGGACGTTCACATTTAGGTCGTGTATGCAAACACTTAATTAGTCATCAGTTTAAGAGGGCAGACTCCTGTTTCTCTTTTATGTATTTTTATCCTAGTAGCTCTGCCCGCTTGATCAGTTTTGGTATAGCGCCAAAGGACACGCATTTCTGCTGAATTAATATGAATATCATTTTTTTTTTCAATACCTGATGCACATTGATTTTGAATAACTAACTCCCGAACTCTGAAGAAACCAACAAATGCAACACTGAAATCAGCTGCAAACACCTTCTCCTCATATGTATTAGAGGTCAGTTGATGTGGAACATTTACTATTACGAATTATACCGTAAATTCAAATGAACCCGTCAGTTCTACCTTTCCTGTCGTTATCCCTACCTCACACATACTTCCTGTATCAGAGCTTGAATCTATACATGTATCAGAGGCCGACATTATTTCTTCACAAACATTCTCAATTGCCGTTTCTTCTGAATTGATTAGGCCTACACCACACTCGTCTTATGTGGTTGAAGTGTCAACCCACGTAACCTATGGTATTGCGAAGACTGATCGTGTTATGCTTTCGTTTGAAGGATCGTGCGGCCGTTTGAAATACAGCGATCAACTGAAAATTGAATTCCTTAAAGCGCGTGTCGATATAATTCGAAATTATGTTCCAGAACTAACAGACAACGATTTTGAACTTTCACAACTGATATGTACGAAAGCCTATTAGGACCATCTGAGAAAAAAATAATATTGTAAAGTCGTAATAACGCGAAAAAGGGCGTTATAATGCGAAAAAGGCGAAGTAACGCGACACAAGGCATAATAACGCAAAGTAAAGGCGTGATAATGCGAAGTAAGGCGTAATAACGCGAATAAAGGCATTATAACGCGAACAAAAAGGGGTAATAACGCGAAAATAAAGGCGTATTAACGCTAATAAAAAGCGTTATAACGCGAAATAAAGGCGTAATAACGCGAAAATAAACGCGTAATAACGCGAAATAAAGGCGTAATAACGCTAAACAAATGCGTATTAATGCTAATAAAAGGCATTATAACGCGAAAATAAAGTCGTAATAACGCGGAAAAATGGCGTTATAACGCGAAAAAAAGGCGTAATAACGCGAAATAAAGTCGTAATAACGCCTTTTTGGCTATATATATAAATCGATTACTGCTTTGAAAACTCTTTTTTAACCATGGATCTACGAACCAGATCAACCAATTCGCTATGTTTTTTCATTGGCTGAGCTACGATTTACGACCCAGATCAACCAACTCGCTATGTCTTTTGAGTGGTTCAGCTACGATCTACGACCCAGATCGACCAACTCGCTATGTTTTTTATATTGGCTCACCTACGATCTACGACCCAGATCAACCAATTCGAATTTTTATTTCAGTGGCTGAGCTACTATCTAAGACCCAGATCAAGCAATTTTCTATTTTTTTCAGTGGCTAAGCTAAGTTCTACGACCAAGATCAACCAATTAGCTGTTTTGAGTGGTTGAACTACGATCTATGTCCCGTATCAACCATTTCGCTATGTTTTTTCATTGACTTAGCTTCGATCTACGACCTAGATCAACCAACTAAGTATGTTTTTTCATTGGCTGAGCTTAGATCTACGAGCCAGATCAGCCAATCCGCTATGTGATTTGAGTGACTGACCTACAACCCAGACCAACCAATTCGCTATGTGTTTTGAGTGGTTGAGCTACGATTTACGACCAAGATCAGCCAATACTCCATGTGTTTTCATTGGCTGAGCTACGATTTACGACTCAGATAAGCCACTTTTGTTTTGTCAGTGACTAAGCTACGATCTACGACCAAGATCAACCAATTAGCTTAATATGTGTTTTGCGTGGTTGAGCTACGATCTACGATCCAGATCAAACAATACGCCATGTTTCTTCAATGGCTGAGATACGATCTACGAAAATTGCGAATTGGTTGATTTCGGTCGCAGATCGTAGCTCAGCCATTGTAAAAACATAGCGAATTGGTTATCTGGATCGTAGATCGTAGCTCAGCCACTGAAAGCCCATAGCGAATTGGTTGATCTGGGTCGTATATCGTAGCTCAGCCAATGAAAACACATGACGTATTGGCTGATCTGGGTCGTAAATCGTAGCTCAACCACTCAAAACACATAGCGAATTGGTTGATCTGGGTTGTAGGTCAGCAACTCAAATCACATAGCGGATTGGCTGATCTGGCTCGTATATCTTTGTTCAGCCAATGAAAAAACATACTTAGTTGGTTGATCTGAGTCGTAGATCGTAGCTGAACCACTCAAAAGACATAGCGAATTGGTTGATCTGGGTCGTAGATCCATGGTTGAAAAAGAGTCTTCAAAGCAGTAATCGATTTATATATATAGCCAAAAAGGCGTTATTACGACTTTATTTCGCGTTATCAAGCCTTTTTTTCGCGTTATAACGCTATTTTTCCGCGTTATTACGACTTTATTTTCGCGTTACTACGCCTTTCTTTCGCGTTATAACGCCTTTTATTACCATTAATACGCCTTTGTTTAGCGTTATTACGCCTTTATTTCGCGTTATTACGCGTTTATTTTCGCGTTATTACGCCTTTATTTCGCGTTATAACGCTTTTTATTAGCGTTAATACGCCTTTATTTTCGCGTTATTACGCCTTTTTCTTGTCCGCGTTAGAATGCCTTTATTCGCGTTACTACGCCTTACTTCGCATTATTAGGCCTTTACTTTGCGTTATTATGCCTTGTTTGGCGTTACTTCGCCTTTTTTCGCATTATAACGCCTTCATTCGCGTTATTACGACTTTACGATATTTTTTTTCTCAGATGGTCCTAATAGGCTTTCGTAGATATGTAACCCGTTCAAGGTTGAGTTATTACTGAAGAATATAAGAGACGACGACTGCGTATCGCAGTTATCGTTTTCGGTGAGAAATTTGACAGTGAAGGTACCTATCATTGACAGAACTATTGTAAATTATCACGCCGTCGGTATACAAGTTCTGTCCGTTAATTATAGCACGAAGAATGGTAGGGAAATGAGGAAACATGGACTGACACGGGCGATATTGTTGTAATAGTTATATCAACACTGTTGTTTGCTTTCCTGATTTTTCTAGTGGGAATCGTGATCTGCAGAGAATGTTACAAGCGAAAGAGAGCGGCGTCGTTCAATCTCCTAGACGTGCCACATGTTAATTTGAAACTTGATGATTTCACACTGACGAGAATTCCTCGACCAACAATGACATATTTCGATAACAGAGCGAAACCAATTGTAACAATTGGTAGGCATAGACAAGATAGTGGAGATGGTATATCAAGAAACGAGGGAGAACAAAAAGTAAAGCTAAACAATTTTCGTGGTCCATGCAATTTGCAAGGCGAACTCGTGTCCGATGTGGGACTTGTTGCCTCGTTGGTTATTGGTGAACATGTGACCCAAATAACAATCCCGTCAGAATGGTCACGCATGCGCGAACAAACTATGTTGACCTACGACATGTCAGGGGAAGGTACTCTTAATCCGAATCGTAACGTTAACGATGTATACAAGAAGATTATAAAGAAGAAATTCAATTTCTTTGAACGTTCATCTATATTATCAAATGTATTTATACCATAGTCTACTACTCGGTAATACTGATCTGAATTGACCGTTGTGCAAATGTAAACATACTTATGACTTATATGTATTTTCAAATTGTTTGTCATTTTGTTAATAATGAAATACTGACCAGAGGTTAGATGGAAAACACTTTAATATCGAATACATGTATGTCAAACAAGTATATTATGCTCATTTGTAAATGGTTAGTTGTGGCAAGATATATTATGATGCATGTACATGTGTATGATGGGTGGTGAAGATTAACAAACCACACGACATTTGCGACCAGTGAATATTTACATCACCCTTTGCCTCCGCAAAGTTGTATGGGAATCTGTCTGAATTGTTAACATACTCTTGAAACATTTTTGATCATAAAGTATGTATGTACAATAAAGAATAAGTTTCCCGACTTCGAGTTATTCATCGTGCTCTGTATTCCTAATAATTATGTAGCAATCAGTTATGTTTATGTCGCTTGTTAGACAAACTCTACCTACCAGGACTGCTAAGAAAAATATGAAAATACGAACAAAGAAGGGCGCATTGATCTCATCCATCAGGAGTCGACCTAAGTTTCCATTTGCCGAACACGAATAAACCAGACGCTAAAGGAAGGCCAAGTCTTTGAACAGGTTTTAACTTGAACAGTAATACCTGTAACACATAAGTATATAAATTGGCCGTTGTAATATGGCGGAAATACTATTGAAAACGGTGTTAACTCAAATTAATGAATCCTTGTGAATAGTGTTCTTCTTGTATTTTGTAGGATCCCCCTATTTTCGAAAATATTTCAATGTTGTCTATAAAAGAATGTGTAAAAAACTATTTCCAAATGTAATTTTACTCTTTCACTTCCGAATTTCACAAAGTCGACTCTTCCGTTGAAAATAGGACAACTCGAAAGTTTGTAAAAGTTAATGTCTTAGTGGCAAACAAAGTAGATTTCAGGAAAGACAACTCGTTACAAGTTGTCTCACATGAATCTGCATTCTTTGCAAAAGCCTTTAATTGCCTTTCTCACCGAAAGATTAAAATGTTGAATATACTTTATTTGTCTAAGTAACTGTCTGCAATACTACTCATAATGCAATATCTTATTACCCCATGCCTTTGTTATCAACGTCCATACATGGTATTGACGATGAATGAAGCCTCACACTGTCTTAAATATATTTTTTTACATATACTAAGAAGGAACAATATTCATTTTTGGATTTGTTTACATTGACAAAGAAGGAAAAATGCCTCATTTTGTATTTTTTACATAGAAAAAGAAGAAAAAATGCCTCATTTTTGGAGTTTGTACTATAGAAAGAAGGAAAATGCCTCATTTTGTGGATTTCTTACTTAGACAAAGATGGAGAAAAGTCTCAATTCTCCGATAAAATTTCCCCTTTTCTTTCGAATCCTAGATCGGACACTGTTCTATTTGTATATTATATGTATTGGCCTAGATTTAAAAACCGTTTATGATAATAATACAATCACATTCTAATCAATCCTCATAACTTCGCTGTTGTAGCAAACGTCAATATACTAACAGTGACGTATTTGGTCTGATATCAATGTGATTGGAAAACACAAACATATCAACATTTGTCCTCTTATTGCGCGAATGAAATACTAAAACTGTATGTTTTTACCAAATAATAAAAGACTTTATAATCAGAATGTTACTTTTTAATCAGTAATTATTACACATTTACTATTGTCAGCTGCCCTGTGTCTCTTTCCTTGAGCCTTTGATGTTTTTACACTGTATTCACATTTATTATTTCAGAGAAAGACCTTTCACGTACTGTTTGAACAAAATATTGGTATCGCAATTTTTATTGAACGACACGGATATTCGCTTTGTTGATGTTGCCGCGTTTTGGTTGTTCCGCTATATACATCGTTAGTAGTGCTGACCAGAGTAACATTTAGCAGAGTACAAAGAAATCCACCTGTTATAGGTCAACTGACGCCAAAATACATCCGCGCCCATTCTCATCTACAGCCAAACAGTCCCCGTTTGGGAAGAGATGAGTATATTCCTTTACTAGAATGCATTGCATATATGACAATGAGTTTACTTTCATTACACATATGTAGAGGATGCGCTGGAACTGTTTAATTTGACAATTTTCGGTATTTTACCACGTGTGAAAGTGAAAGTAGTGTATGTGAAAAATCAGTTTTGGCCTATCCCGGTTCAGTTCAAAATGACGGTAACTTTCTACGCGGGGACTATCTCTTCTTACATAATACATGCCTCCCTTTTCTTTGGATTATGTTTACAGATTTGAGATAAGTCTTTTCAATAATATAGAGTGTTCTATCTTTAAAATGATTAGACAGTTGGACAATTGAGGGACTTACATGGAATCAAAGCAGGAAATTATTTGGTGTAATGTGACCTAAATAGAGGTATAGCTCTTTAGAGGTCAATAGTTTCCTTGACAGAATCAGTCATTTAACTATCGCAATACATGAACAACTTCTACATTCGACTATCAAATGAAAACTTCTTCTGTGACAAGGCACGCATCTGTCGTAAACATTGGAAATCTCATACACAGCGTAAACGTTTAAATGTTTAGGCAAATTAGCTATTGTCGTATAATAACTCAAAACACACAGTTTAGTTCATAAGATATTTAATACACAATCTGACACCATAGCGAGCCGACGGCTATTGCCGGTCTGCTCTAATAGTGTAACTCCCCTCTTTATATAGAGCCATCCTAACTATTACATAAACGGTGACCTGTGTATTCTTGACAGGTGGTCACGTATCTCGTAGACAGTCAGTGCATTAAGATGTAACATGTCATTCAGAATTCTTCATATATACGTGGACAAACCCCGTCCCGTCTTAAGAATAATATCCATTATTCTACACCTCCCAATGTCATTTGAAAAAAAGGAGAAATATCCTACACTAGGTGTAGGTTGGAACTAACATGAAAGATCGTTAAACCCCAAATCAACAATAATATTTTAACAAACAATAAAACATGATAAATAAAGAGTTGACGTTAACACAAAACTCAAATTATGGTGTGAAATATAACTCACACATAGTCATAGTATTCCATATTAATTAAACATTATTATAATAAATGAGTGTCTTTAGGTCTGTTTTAGGAATCTGTAGTGTCTGCAACTTTAAGGTGAATGAATGTTCCATAATGTGCATTCTGTTCATGACGCAGAATGGCACAAAATCGTTAATTGATATCGCCTCAGGTTGTTTTGTTCCTGTCTTTCCTGTATCGTTTCCAGCGTCGGTTGTTTAGTCGGTGGAAACATCGCCGGTTGTCGTCGGTTTGCTGGAGAATAGTGGAACATTACTCCGAAATAAGCCTACAAACGTGTTAGCTGTCTGGTGCCCTCACGGTTTCGAACCTGCGTATGCGTAGTAGCTGTGCCAGTGTTTTTATTTATATTAATTTATGTAAATTTCTTATTTGAATTGATTTTAACATACAATCGCTTATATGAGCGGTAAAATAATGAAAAGTTATCTTTTTAAGATCAGTTGCACTAATATAAGTAATAGGATAATGAGTATCAATACCTGTGTGATTCGTAATATACGTTAAGATACTCTCTAAAAATAAAAAGATCTTCGCTAAGAACTGAAATTATCGACTAAACCTTTGTACATACATTTAAAATCCTTATGTCACTATCGAATAAGGTATAAACATACTTAAAAGTGTGTATTATTTAAAACTGCTGGGTTTGACTGAACACATAGCAATGAATGCCACTATAACAGTAATTAAGTGAACGCATGATAAACACACGTACGGACATACGACCTAGAAGTGATCTGTATTATATAATGTATGTGACTCCCTGCCAAGACAGGTGGATGGAGACTTATGTGTTAAACCCTTACGAATAGCAATGGTCCAAATAGACTGTGTCTTCATATAGCCTCAAAAAGTTTTTATTCATCACCAGATTTATTTTAATTTCCTACTGCCACGTTTCACACTTTTCTTTGCGACAAAAACGCTCACTAGAATGCAAAACAACTGATGAGTTGGAAATGTATGTAAGGTCAGATGGAAGCAATTCATTTTTCATAGGCGACCATTATAGCGTCGTTGGTTATGGCTCTTCCCAACAATCCAAATAACCCAGAAACCTTTATTTAAGTTCATTATTAAAACTAGAAAGGAAGCACAACAAACTCACATATTCACCTTCCTTCTATTGAGCTATGACGTCAAATCAATGGTCACCCTTATCCCACAGTGATTTTTTTTACATTCAAAAAAACATGTTGTTCTGAAAATGGATCTTAATCTGCCAATATAGCTAAAAGCAAACAATGTTTTGATTACAAATCAGTCAGAGGGAAATTCATAACACTTTGAACTTTTAACGCAATCATTATTGTCCAATGGGAGACAAAAAGCAGAAATGTCTCAATATGAGCCTTTTGACACAATGTTCTCAGGGAGTGTCTGTCTCAAAGGTGTCAGAAAGCGTCTGCATGAGTGAAAGGGTTAAGATTATAATCTAAACGTGTCTGTCCAGCATGAACCTCCTAGTCGAAACGGATATACATATTTTGCCTGACGCAGATCAAATGCACGATATAACCAGTCAAAACTAAAATCAATCCAAATATAACTTTCACGTATCTTGTATTGGCCTAACCAGTTGTAACATATCTTTATTTTATGATACCGTCTCCGTGGTCTAATGGTTAGAGCGTCCGCCTTGTGAGCGTGAAGCCAGGGTTCGATCCCCGGTCGGAGGCGTGCACATGAAAAACTCTTTAGAAAGGGTAGTAATGCTTTCCCTCTCTTTGACACTTAGGATGGATTGACGTCTGATAGATGATACCGATAGTACAAGTAAATTATACAGGAATCGACAAAACATAACTGAGTAAAATATGTATGACATTTTCAGACTAACCGGACTGTATGTATGACTGCACTTCAAATTATTTTACCCAACTATTCATAAAGACACGATGTTACGTACACTATGCAATACTTTGGTCTACAAACAAATGTTATGGTCACAAAGAAAGGGAAAATATGGTTGAACCTGTGGTTAAGACCACTATGGAATATAAATTCCCTTTCTATAGCGACCATACTTTTAGTTTCCGAAATGACCCTGTAATAAAAGACCACATGTGAACACACACCAGATTGTTCACTTCCCATAGGTGGTCTTTAAACACAGGTTTGACTGTATATCCTTTTATCTTGGATTACTTCACGGAAGCTTAGACACAATTAATGTAACAGAAACATGAATCATGATTTTGAATTACTCAACAAAAGCCGAAATTATTTGATGACTTTCGTGATACATACATCTACATATACACCGACTTAAATAAAGTATATTGTGCCAGTGTTTTTATTCATATTAATTTATGTAAATTTCTTATTTGAATTGATTTTAACATACAATCGCTTATATGAGCGGTAAAATAATGAAAAGTTATCTTTTTAAGATCAGTTGCACTAATATAAGTAATAGGATAATGAGTATCAATACCTGTGTGATTCGTAATATACGTTAAGATACTCTCTAAAAATAAAAAGAGCTTCGTTAAGAACTGAAATTATCGACTAAACCTTTGTACATACATTTAAAATCCTTATGTCACTATCGAATAAGGTATAAACATACTTAAAAGTGTGTATTATTTAAAACTGCTGGGTTTGACTGAACACATAGCAATGAATGCCACTATAACAGTAATTAAGTGAACGCATGATAAACACACGTTCGGACATACGACCTAGAAGTGATCTGTATTATATAATGTATGTGACTCCCTGCCAAGACAGGTGGATGGAGACTTTTGTGTTAAACCCTTACGAATAGCAATTGTCCAAATAGACTGTGGCTTCATATAGCCTCAAAAAGTTTTTATTCATCACCAGATTTATTTTAATTTCCTACTGCAGCAGACGACTTTGAAAACGTCTAAGCTTATTTATTTTACATCGATTGCGAAACAAGCTTTCAGTTTATTTTAACAACGCTCGAAGCTTGTTTCCTGATAACAAACCAGTATGGTAAAATCCCACAAGCAGAACTCGCTGATAATGAGATTCGAGCGAACCTAGGACCTTTGGTACCAGAGGCCGACGCCCTTTCATTGCACAACTGGCATTCAAATGTCTTATACATTTATTATATATTATACATAAATTAAAACCATTATTTCATTGGTTTTTTTTTGGGGGGGGGGGGGTGGAGGTTGTTGTTAATGTTTGCCAATTGGGTACCGTAATTTTTTCTATTCAAAATTGCCGTTGATGTTTCGAATCATTTTAATGTAAGGCAATCTAAAGACCGGCTGTCGTTGAAAGATCATTAACGGTATCACATGTGTTATCAGAAGAACCCCCTTTACCGCGTCTGTTCTTTGGCAAACTGGGTGTTTCGGATACCCTTTCACTCCGGGACAACTGTTTCCTTTTGATAATGAGAAACACGATCAGATTCAACAGTCCGCCAATATTTGAAAACGTCGTCACCAGGTGAAAGAACACCTGTGATATGTCATCTGTAACAATTTGCATAATACCAAGCGCAGCCAATGCCCACCACTGTATAAAGAAGGCAATTACGAAGAGGGACATGGATCGTGCAGCTCTGTGGGTGGCCCTCGTGCTGGCTGCCATCGGGTTCAGTGTTGTCTGTATTTGTGATACTTGTTTGTGCAGTTTGATCCACGTTAGAATGTACAGTACGATATCTGCCAGCAGGACGATGAGAAGTGGTACTGTAGTGAAAAAGATATTCGCCACTTTACCTTTGACGGCATCGAAGTAACAACTGAAATGGATACATGATAAAGCGTTTTTGATGATACGAAGAAGATTATATTTTGCAAAATCACAGCGAATGCAGTTTTGAACTGAGAACTTACTCAGATTTAGCCTTTTTTGTTTTTCTCATAACGTGTTTAAACTAGCAAAGAGAGTATCTACTTTTGCAAATGTTACGAATACCCAATTGTATTGCAAATATACGGGGTTATTCAATGAAAATTTAATGGTGTATTATACACAATACGGATATTAGCGTTGTAAACATATTTCGTTAATTTACCTAATTGTCAGTGGATACAATTTTGTATGATTATCGAAAAACATCCAACTGTTGGTACAGACAGTAATGTTCGTGACGATCATTTGAATTGAATAGGATGTGTAGATCACGTTCTATTCTCCGTTGCTATGGGTTACAGTGATTGTAATACGACTTTGAGTTCAACCGTATCAGGATAAACTGCCCGATTGTTTAAGGAAACTGTGATACTACACAATGCTGTTGAAAGCGTTGTAATAATAGCATAACTTCCCGATTAGTCAAGGAAACTGTGATACTACACAATGCTGTTGAAAGCGATGTAATACTATCATAACTTCCCGATTAGTTAAGGAAATGTGATACTACACAATGCTGTTGAAAGCAGTGTAATACTATCATAACTTCCCGATTAGTCAAGGAAACTGTGATATTACACAATGCAGTTGAAAGCGGTGTAATAATATCATAACTTCCCGGTTAGTCAAGGAAACTGTGATGCTACACAATGTTGTTTGTTGAACAGTGATGCTACACAATACTATTGAACTGTGATACTACACAATGTTGTTGAACTGTGATACTACACAATGTTGTTGAACTGTTATGATACACAATGCTGTTGAACTGTGATGCTATACAATGTTGTTTGTTGAACTGTTATGCTACACAATGTTGTTGAACTGGGATGCTACACAATGTTGTTGAACTGTGATGCTACACAATGTTATTGAACTGTGATGCTACACAATGTTGCTGAACTGTGATGCTACACAATGTTGTTGAACTGTGATGCTACACAATGTTGTTGAACTATGATGCTACACAATGATGTTGAACTGCTATGCCACACAATGTTGTTGAACTGTTATACAACACAATGTTGTTGAACTGTGATGCTACACAATGTTGTTGAACTGTGATGCTACACCATGTTGTTAAACTGTGATGCTACACAATGTTGTTGAACTGTTATGCTACACAATGATGTTGAACTGTTATGCTACACAATGTTGTTTGTTTGACTGTGATGCTACACAATGCTCTTGAACTGTGATGCTACACATTGTTGTTGAACTTTAATGCTACGCAATGTTGTTGAACTGTTATACTACACAATGTTGTTGAACTGTGATGCTACACAATGTTGTTGAACTTATGCTACACAATGTTGTTGAACTCTTATGCTACACAATGTTGTTGAACTGTTATGCTACACCTTTTTGTTGAACTGTTATGCTATACAATGTTGTTGAACTTATGCTACACAATGTTGTTGAACTCTTATGCTACACAATGTTGTTGAACTGTTATGCTACACCTTTTTGTTGAACTGTGATGCTACACAATGCTGTTGAACTGTTATGCTACACAATGTTGTTGAACTGTGATGCTACACAATGTTGTTGAACTTATGCTACACAATGTTGTTGAACTCTTATGCTACACAATGTTGTTGAACTGTTATGCTACACCTTTTTGTTGAACTGTGATGCTACACAATGCTGTTGAACTGTTATGCTACACAATGTTGTTGAACTGTGATGCTACACAATGTTGTTGAACTGTGATGCTACACAATGTTGTTGAACTGTGATGCTACATAATGTTGTTGAACTGCGATGCTACACAATGTTGTTGAACTGTGATGCTACACAATGTTGTTTGTTGAACTGTGATGCTACACATTGTTGTTGAACTGTTATGCTACAAATTGTTGTTCTTTTGTCGCCATGTTTTCAAAAAGGCGTCTTCTGCAGAGGCATCAGAACACGTCTATGTGAGTGAAAGGGTAAAGATAACACAGATTGAAAGTAAACTTCCTGGTTGATAGATTTGTCGGATTATTAACTAACACTCCCCTTTTCCAATAATCGATGACTGAGTCATTTATCGATTGATCGATTGATTAGGATTAAATCTGTTTTAAACTCTGTGTTTCCTGACCTTCCCTTACTAGTACTCCTCACAACATACTTTCCAAGAAGCTGGCTGCTTTTCAACATTTACTGTTCGCCCATTGATGGAATGAAGACGAATGAGGCTTGTCACAGTGACTATTGTAAAGCACCGGAAGGAATGTTGGCCGGGTTGGGGTTATAACTCACAACCACGGGATTGAAAGCCCGCCTTTCTACCGACTGAGCTATCAGGGCTCGGCAGATGAAAGAGTAAACTCAATGCCAGAGACATATTTGTGGGAGAGTGCTTTTGTGGCAAAACCAGGCACCATACGCTGTAGGTCAATCAGTAGACATGTCATGCTTAGAAAAGTTGAAAGGGCATGACACCCATTTACTCAATTGCTTATCTTTGATATCTTAATTAACAACCTTTTAAGTGAGGCCGACACTGGTTAAATACACATTCGAACATAAAGCTCCAGATCAGCATGTACACATCTGCTTTTTTCGACATCGAGTCAACTGGTCATCAATGAATCTCCTATTAGGTAATCACAACACAGATCAGACTTTAGAACTGTTTGAGATTATCTGGAAATTCAAAGGTTCACAAATGCTCGAAGGCCTATTTTCTTGTGTCAAAGAACGTGCAATATACTTACAATACACCATTGGGACCTAACTGGTCACAGCTTAAAGCCACGACCGCTCCGATAAACGGAATGCCAAATGTCCACATCAATATACGCCAATCCCAACGTCCAAAATTGAGATTTTTATTGAAATACATCAACATGAACGCATTTATGGCTACAATGTTAACCATCAAATGCTGTGCCGTTATAAATTCAGCTATCATAAAACCATATAACAGACACAGTTCTACCGGGTACACGTGGTTTCTTACAATAGCTATATGCAAATGGTCTGTGAAATGGGACACGTTGAATAAGCCGTCACAAATAGCCATGTACACTATAAAACGTTCACTCTTACTCCATTTTGTGAAGAATGTTCGAAAGCTGTTTTGTCTAAAAGACAGCACGATCGATAACATGGCACAAATAAGACTAATGCATATGCATACGATAGCCGGAATGTGGATCTTATAAAAGGTATCGTCTTTGATTCCATAGACCTCCACATCGTATCCACTTCTATAGGAGTGTGATGAATTTGCCATGATTTTTTCTGCTATCTACAATTATAACATATATATATATATATATATATATATATATATATATATATATATATATATATAGTGAGTTATCTAATTATTTAATAACTTAATGTAATCTATATTAATGATTTAATATATAATAAGTTTAATATAAGTTTGTATTAACTATTACCCTCATACAGATGCGTTTTGACGCCTCTGCAGCAGATGACCTTTGATAACATGGCGGTAAAAGGAGGAATTTCAACGTAATAATTGCTCTTTCATTTATAATTTTTTTTCATAATTTCAAAAAATGTTATCCAAGTCGTCACCACCTACATATGTGTTGTATGTGGGAACGGGTAGACACCATACCAAGTCATATCAATGTAAATCGTAACATGTACACTAAAGAATGATAATACGAGCGTATAAGAGACAAAGCCATATTCCTGTCGCGCTTTTGAGTACTGAAAAAGTGGGGCTCTGTCTTCAGCAATGCTGCACTATTATGTTGTAATTGTTCTTCACCGAAAAAAGTCTAAAATGTCCACATTAATTGAAGAAAAGACAAAATATGAAAACAAAAATCATAATACCTTAAAGTGCCTGTCACGGTATGCATGTGTTTCATCCCAGGGTCATGACAAATAGAAGCCAAGGCATGCTGACTCACATCATGGTTGCGGAAGTGAAACAATGACATGATTAAAAGGTTTAACACTTACCCGTGTGTAGACGCATGCTAACGTCTCTGTAGCAGACGACATTTTTTTTTGGCAAAAGTAGAAATTGCTCATATTGAGAAATTCCTCCTTGTGTCACAATGTTTTCATATCTATGCAATAATATTGGTGCAATTAATACAGATTTAACGAAGTCTGCTTAGATGTTTTCAAAGTCGTCTGCTGCAGTTGTGTTGTGCAGTGTATGTAGGAAAGGGAGAAGGGCAATCCTTATAGTTAATGTTGCAAAATCTCATTCTAATCGAACTATATATCCTACTGTACATGCCCTTAGACCAATTAGAGGCCACTTAACCCTTTCTCACTTCAAGACGCATTGGGACGCATCTTCAGCATGCGACATTTAAAAACATTGTTACAAAAGGAGAAAATGTTCATAATGAGCAATTTCTACTTTTGCCACAATGATTTCAACCATATTTGTTGATTACATATGTTTAGCCAAGATGTTGTCAAGGTCGTCTGCTGCAGATTTGTGGGAAAGGACTACGGTAGGAGTCATAATACACTCTGAGCAGTTCACCACATATAAAATGCAAATAAGAAAATAAGTTCTGGTTTATCATAAATGTGTGTCTTCCACCAATTGGTTAGCAGATCAAACCTTCATACCCTCATGATTATAATTGGTTATTTTAGTGCGCTTGGGCATTGTCATGCAGCTAGAAGCAGTATCACAGTTACTTTCTCCGACTAAAAACATGTCGTTATAATATAAGAGGTATTCGTGCGCGTGGGCATTGGCATGCAGCAAAATGCAGTATCACAATTACTTTCTCCGACTACAAACATGTCTTAAGCATACTAAATGTGTGCTTGGCCTGGAGCATTGACATGCAACCGTCATATTATAGTTTGAGATGTTTCAGTAGTTTAAATGTAGAAAAGGGTAAACACTAAAATATAAACATATATGTGTTAGTATGTCCAGTTCACTTCGGCTTTTATATTTCTAAGAAGACTGGAAAATGCATACAATGTTGTTTTATGACATAATTAGTTAATGTAGACACACATATGTAAACTCACTGATAAAATATCTTATTGAAGCATTTAAAATCAGAAAATTACTTTCAGATGAACAGGTCTCTTATTGAATAATACAGTATGTGCCATAAACTAATTTGTCTATATTTGAATATCTTCAAAAATATTATGATGTCGGAGGCCTTACAATACTGAATAAAGCATTTCGTATTTATCTCTCGTCGTAACTATTGCATTGGTATTCGTAGGACTGTGCATTCGCTTAAACCCTTTCCCACATACAATAATTCTGCAGCAGACGACTTTGAAAACATCTAGAAAAAAATAATAGAGTTGAACACATGGTGACAAAAGTAGAAATTGCTCGTTTTGAGCAATTTCTAGTTTTTTCATAATGTGTTCAAACGACGTCTGCTACAGAGACGTCAGAAGGCGTCTATATGTGGTAAAAGGTTAAAAGCAAATAACATAAAAACATCTTTGTTCTCATAGAGCGTACAAGAAAGTGACAACATAAGTAAAAGCTTGTTGCAATATTTTGGGAACGTTATTATCAATTTTAGCATTTTCAACACATAACTTTTTGTCATCAGTTAGTATAATTCACCCACCTAGTTCGCCAACATTTTTTTGCAACAGTGGTCTACGACTGCCTTCGTGGAAATGACAAACAATCTGCAAATGGTTTATAGTTAAGATACATGTAGATGTACCTACCATAGTGTATACATTGAATAGAGGTTTTCATTTGTATACACATCGACGTGAAACTTCTCGTAGAAAATGAAATCACAAAACACAATACACTTTCAGCATCCGTCATCAGCATCGGATAAGGCCTCAAGTCAACAAGAAGCAGCAGGGCGAACCCATGCATACTTGCATTTGTTCACACTCCTATTCCTGTGACGTCAAACTAACTGAACTTGGAACAATGAACAATTAAAAGCAAAGTTGTAATAAAGATCATTTAATCTTTTCTTACTACCAAATACTATTTAATTGGCAATGATGGGTGCGTCTCCAAAATCACTGTAAAATAATAACTAACTGAGGCGGCTTAAAACAATGAGTGGGCTGCTAATCAAATTTTTTTTTAAGGCTAGCCCCGATTTAGCTAAAAATTTACAAACTTAATCCCCGTAAGATTTGTGCACAACTATTACAAATCAGAAACTCATCAATGTCACCATAAGAGTTCCGACACTGGGAATTATCAGTGGTCGGACAAATTTTAGCTGCAAAACTCATTGAGGTTATTCAATGAAAATGTTTAAAAAATCACAAATAGATCACAAAACTGTAAACGTTCGCTACACGCCATAAATATCACTTTTGTTATAGATCAGCACTAAAGTTGACAGTATTCCTTGTTCATTTATAATGTTCTTTTGGTTCCGGGGGAGACGCACCAATGTGTAAGTCCCCATTGGTACTTTAGCTTTAACTGGGGTTGGTACTCTGTCTTTCAGCACAAACCACGTGTTGCTGTTATGCCTAAATCCAATCTGAAAGTGAGAAATCTATGGCAAGGATTCTGAGACTTGCCAAAGGATAATATTGAAGTGACGGATGGGTCTTTTTCTTCTTCCGTTTCTCCGTTTTTTAAACTATCGGTGAAGCCGGTGTCATTAACGTTGATACCCGACGCATTCTGCCAGCGTAAGGCACCGCATCATCGTAAGATTTACCACAGTATGATCCATTATGACTTGACGCCATAATGGGTATTTAGCGGATAAGGCCTTAAGTCAACAAGAACAGCAGGGCCAACGCATGCAAACTTGCATTTGTTCAGACTCCTCTTCCTGACAAATTCACTGATCTTGGTAAAACATGAACAATTAAGAGCAAAGTTGAAATACATATCATATAATGTTTTCTTATTACCAAATGTAATGGGTAATGATGGGCGCGTCTCCAGAAGCACTGTAAAATAAGAACTAACAGAGTGGGCTTAAGACAATGAGTGGGCTGCCAACCAAATTGGCTATTAGGGCGAGCCCCGATTTAGCTAAATATTTACAAACTTAAGCCCCGAAATATTTTTGAACAGCTTCCACAAATCAAAAACTCATCAATTTCACTATTAGAGTCCCCGCTTTATCGAACATTTACCCAAAACTGCGAGACGCGCCTCAACCTCACCTTTTTTAACTGCAAACTGTTCTTTCTTTAACAAAGGCTTTCAGACCCCTCGCTATTAGGTTTAAAAACAAAATGTTGCCGTGCTTACTCAAATGAACACCATCATCTAAATATAACTTCTCACTAAAAACACTAACAACACTAAACATAGGGTATTTAATGTACCATTCCTGGTTGCCAAAGTCCCCATAAAGCTATTGAGACGCTTTCTGCATCGCTCCATAGCTATGCGTGAGCTCGAACATCTCCAAGAAGTACTGTGTAACACTTCAGATCTAATGACATGGCAACCAAGCAGCTGCTCCTTGATGAAAGTGAAAAAATAATCTACAACCTGTCTCAACTGCTTAAGGCTAATCTTTACCAAATCGTTACCCCCACAGAAGAGCAAAATTGCAAATGGTTCATCCCCAACTTTACACAAAGTTCTTAATTCATAAACCACATTAAACAGTGTCAAACCTTAATAACCCTGCCACCAAATCTGTAATCTGTTAGTCCCATGTTAGAAACCCTTCAGAGGTTTTTTGCTGTTATGAAGCCCCTTATTATCAATGATGGTCCAGCACACCAAATGGTGTGCAGTTTGGCAACTAAATATAAGCTTGATTCGTGTTAATTAAAATTAAGTTTCAAAACAACGGAAATAAACATATACATATGCTAACCCTGGGAGTGTTTTCAGAGGACGGCTTACAAAAAGAAAAACTTCACATTATATCTTACTGACAAAGTCAAGCAGCAGGACAAAGGGAACAAACTTCTTAAAACTACTTAAATTGACAATTTGAAAATTTCGAGATGCTGACATTTTTACCGATCTTTATGATGCCCTGGTGTAGCATAATCATAGTGGGGGAAAAAACCTACATACCTTCGGTAAGGCCAGCAAGTGGGGTATGACAAAAGTGTGGCACAGTATGTGCAGAAGGCAACGTGTGCATATAACTATGATAGGCATTAGAGCTCCAACAACCTGACATTTTAATAGTCTCATCAGTATCCAAAGGCAGCAGCCGTTGTAGCTGCTCCGATTCTGAATGAATGTGTATTGTCAAACTTGTAACTTATGTCATGCTAGGCCGGAGGCCTTTTTAAAACCACTGAAAATTGGTTTCTTGTCAGTGGTTTCCCATCAATGGACGTTCACATTTAGGTCGTGTATGCAAATACTCAATTAGTCATCAGTTTAAGAGGGCAGACTCCTGTGTCTCTTTTATGTATTTTTATCCAAGTAGCTCGGCCCACTTGATCAGTTTTGGGATAGCGCAAAAGGACAAGCAGTTCTGCTGAATTAATATGAATATTATTTATTTTCAATACCTGATGCACATTGTTTTTGAAATATCTAACTCCCAAACTCTGAAGAAACCAAAAACTGCAACACTGAAAGTAGCTGCAAACAGCTTCCGCCCATATGTATTAGAGGTCAGTTGATGAAGAGCATTTACTATTACGAATTATACGGTAAATTCAAATGAACCCGTAAGTTCTACCTATCCTGTCGTTATCCCTACCTCACACATACTTCCAGTATCAGAGCTTGAATCTATACATGTATCAGAAGCCGACATTACTTCTTCACAAACATTCTCAATTGCCGTTTCTTCTGAAGTTATTAGGCTTGCACCACATTCGTCTTATGTCTTTGAAGTGTCAACCCACGTAACCTATAGTATTGCAAAGACTTACAGTGTTATGGTTTCGTTTGAAGGATCGTGCGGCCATTTGGAACACAGCGACCAACTGAAAATATAATTCCTTAAGGTGCGTGTCGATATAATTCGATATTTCGTTCCAGCACTAACAGACAACGATTTAGAACTGGCACAACTGATATGTAACCCGTTCAAGGTTGAGATATTACTAAAGAAATTGCTTATCGCAGTTACCGTTTTCGGTGAGAAATTTTACAGTGAATGTACCAATCATTGACAGAACTATTGTACATTATCACGCAGTCAGTTCTCAAGTTCTGTCAGTTAATAATAACACGAAGAGTGGTAGGGAAATGACTGGACACGAGCGATATTGTTGTAATAGTTATATCAACACTGTTGTTTGCTTTCTTGAATTTTCTAGGGGGAACCGTGATCTGCAGAGAATGTTACAAGGGAAAGAGAGCGGCATCGTTCACTCTCCTAGACATGTTAATTTGAAACGTGATGATTTCACACTGACGAGAATGCCTCGAACAACAATGACATCTTTCGATAACAGAGCGAAACCAATTGTAACAGTTGGTAGGCATAGACAAGATAATGGAGATGGTATATATCAAGAAACGATGGAGAACAAAAAGTAAAGCTAAACTCTGACAATATTCGTTTTCCATGCACGGGGTGCAAGGCGAACTAGTGTCCGATGTGTGACGTGTTGCCTCGTTGGTTATTGGTGAACATGTAACCCCAATAACAATCCCGTCAGAATGGTCACGCATGTGCGAACAAACTCTGTTGATCTACGACATGTCAGGGGAAGGTACTCTTAATCTGAATTGTAATGTTGACGATGTATACAAGAAGATGATAAAGAAGAAATTCAATTTCTTTGAACGTTCATCTATATTTATACCATAGTCTATTTCTCATTAATACTGATCTGATATTGACCGTTGTGCAAATGTGAACATACTTATGACTCATAAGTATTTTCAAATTGTTTGTTATTTTGTTAATAATGAAATACCGACGGTGGGATAGATGGAAAACATGTATGTATGTCAAACAAGTATATTATACTCATTTGTAAATGGTTATTTGTGGCAAGATATATTATGATGCATGTACATTTATATGATGGGTGGTGAAGATTAACAAACCACACGACATTTGCGACCAGTGACTATTTAAATCACCCTTCGCCTCCGTATTGTTGTATGGGGATCTGCCTGAATTGTTAACACACTCTGGAAATAGTTTGGATCATAAAGTATGTATGTACAATAAAGAATAAGTTTCCCGACTTCGAGTTATTTATCGTCCTCTGTATTCCTAATAGTTATGTGCTAAGATGTAGCAACCAGTTGCGTTTATATCGCTTGTTAGACAAACTCTACCAGCATACTTGTATCTACCAGGACTGGTAAGAAAAGTATGAACATACGAATAAAGAAGGGCGCGTTGATCTCAATCATCAGGAGTCGACCTAATTTTCCATTTGCCGAACACGAAACCAGACGCTAAAGGAAGGCTAAATTTTTGAACATTCTTAACTGGAACAGTAATACCTGTAAATTGGCCGCTGTTATATAACGGAAATACGGTGTTAACTCAAATTAAGATACCTTTGTGAATAGTGTTCTTCTTGTATTCTATGGATTACCCCTATTTTCGAAAAGATTTCAATGTTGTCTGTAAAAGAATGTGTAAATAACTATTTTATTGCAAATTATTTCCCTATGTAATTTTACTCTTTCACTTCCGAATTTCACAAAGTCGATTCTTCCATGTTGAAAATTGGACAACTCGAAATTTTCTGAACTTAATGTCCAAGTGGCAAAGAATGTAGATTTCAGGAGAGACAGCTCGTTACGAGCTATTTCACATGAATATGCATTCTTTGCAAAAGCCTTCAATTGCCTTTGCCAGCGAAAGATTAAAATGTTGAATATACTTTATTTTTCTAAGTATCTGTATGCAATACTACTCATAAAGCAGTATATTAATACCCCATGCCTTTTTGATCAACGTCCACAAATGGTATTGACGTGCTAATTCTCACACTATTTTGAATATTGCCACCTTAATTTGTATGAGTTGGGATCTTTTGGATTTTTACATAGAAAAAGAACGAAAAATGCCTACATTTTCGGATAAAATGTCCCCTTTTCTTTCGAATCCTAGATTGGACTGTCTCTTTTTGTATATTCTATGTATTGGCCTATCAATATATAATGACCGTTTATGATAATAATACAATCACATTCTAATCAAACCCATAACTTCGCTGTTGTAGCAAACGTCAATATACTAATAGTGAAGTATTTGGTCTGATATCAATTTGATTGGACAAAATATCAAACATTTGTCCTCTTATTGCGCGAATGAAATGCTAAATCTGTATGTTTTTACCAAAAAATAAAAGGCTTGATATCACAATTTTAAATGAACGACACAGATATTAGTTGTGTTGACGTTGCCGCGCTTTGGTTGTTCAGCTATATACATCGTTAATAGTAGGGCTATTTCGTAAACAGTGCAATCTGACCATTTAGCAGAGGCAAATACATCCACCTGTTAAAGCTCAACGTACGCCAAATACATCCTCATCTACAGCCAAGTAGTCCCTGTTTGGGAAGTAATGAGTGTATACCTTGACCTGAATATATTGCATATATAACAATGAGTTTAATTGCATAACACATATATAAAGGATGCACTGGAACTGTTTGATTGTACATTTTTCGGTATTTTAACCTCGTGTGAAAGTGAAAGTAGAGTATGTGAAAAACAAGTTTTGGCCTAGCCCGATTCTGTTAAAAATTACGGTAACTATCAATGCGGGGACTATCTCTTCTTACATAATACATGCCACCCTTTTCATTGGAATATTTTACAGCTTTGCGATAAGTCTTTTCAATGATATAGAGTGT
Organism: Serripes groenlandicus; assembly: GCA_031761405.1. Taxonomy (NCBI): domain Eukaryota; kingdom Metazoa; phylum Mollusca; class Bivalvia; order Cardiida; family Cardiidae; genus Serripes; species Serripes groenlandicus. Next base: position 43,883,056 of record JASEVX010000006.1, on the reverse strand, counting down.
TCTACCTGTACAATAGTTAGACAGTTGGACAATTGAGGGACTTACATACCATACTGATATCCACTTACATTGAAGGAAGTAGTCCCCTCTCTAGCCTCACATACCATAATGATATCCACTTACATTGATGCAAATAGTCCCATCTTTAGCCTCACATACCATAATGATATCCATTTACATTGATGCAAGAAGTCCACTTTTTAGCCTCACATACCATAATGATATCCACTTACATTGATGAAAGTAGTCCCCTTTTTAACCTCACATACCATAAAGATATCCACTCCCATTGATGAAAGTAGTCCCATTTTTAGCCTCACATACCATAAAGATATCCTCTAACATTGATGCAAGTAATCCCCTTTTTAGTCACACATACCATAATGATATCCACTTATATTGATGCAAGAAGTCTCCTTTTTTAGCCTCACATACCATAGTGATATCCACTTACATTGATGCAAGTAGTTCCCCTTTTAGCCTCAGATACCATTATAATATCCACTAACATTGATGCAAGTAGTCCCCCTTTTTAGCCTTACATACCATAATGATATCCACTCTCATTTATGAAAGTAGTCCCCTTTTTTGGCTCACGTACCATAAGGATATCCACTTACATTGATGTAAGTAGTCCCCTTTTTTGGTCTCACATACCCTAATTAAATCCACTTAAAATGATGCAAGTAGTCCCCATTTTTAGTCTCACATACAATAATGATATCCACCTACATTGACGGAAGAAGTCTCCTTGTTAGCCTCACATACCATAATGATATCCACTTACATTGATGCAATTAGTCCCCGTTTTAGTCTCACATACCATAATGATATCCATTTACATTGATGAATTAGTTCCCTTTTTAGCCTCACATACAATAATGATATCCACTAACCTTGATGCAAGTAGGCCCCTTTTTAGCCTCACATACAATAAAGATATCCTCTGACATTGATGCAAATAGTCTCCCTTTATAGCCATAATGATTTCTACTTACATTAATGTAAGTAGTCCATTTTTAAAATCCCATATACCATAATGATATCCACTTACATTGATGCAAGTAGTCCCATTTTTAGCCTCACATACCATAATGATATCCATTTACATTGATGAATTAGTTCCCTTTTTAGCCTCACATACAATAATGATATCCACTAACCTTGATGCAAGTAGGCCCCTTTTTAGTCTCACATACATGTACTATGATGATATCCTCTTACATTGATGCAAGTAGTCCCTTTTTTAGTCTCACATACCATAATGATATTCACTTACATTGATGCAAGTAGTCCCCTTTTTAGCCTCACATACCATAATGATATCCATTTACATTGATGAATTAGTTCCCTTTTAAGCCTCACACACCATAAAGATATCGACTTACATTGTTGCAAGTAGTCCACTTTTTAGCATAATGATATACTCTTACATTGATGCAAGTAGTCCCCTTTTTAGCCTCACACACTATAATGATACCCACCTACATTGGTTCAACTAGTCCCCTTTTTAGCATCAAATTCCATAAAGATATCGACTTACATTGGTGCAAGTAGTCCCCTTTTTAGCTTCACACACCATAATGATACCCACCTACATTGGTTCAACTAGTCCCCTTTTTAGCATCAAATACCATAAAGATATCGACTTACCTTAGTGCAAGTAGTCCCCTTTTTAGCCTCACACACCATTATGATACCCACCTACATTGGTGCAAGTAGTCCCCTTCTTAGCCTCAAATACCATAATTATATCCACTTACATTGATGCAAGTATTCCCGTTTTTAATCTCACATACCATACTTATATCCACTTACATTGATGCAAGTAGTCCCCTTTTTAACCTCATATACCATACTGATATCAACTAACATTGATGCAAGTAGTCCCCTTTTTAGCCTCACATACCATAATGATTTCCACATACATTGGTGCAAGTAGTCCCCTTTTTGGACTCACATATCAGAAGCAGGAATTTATTTGGTGTAAAGTGACCTAAATAGAGGTATGCTTTTAAGAGGTCAATATTTACCTTGACAGAATTAGTCATTTAACTATCGCAATACACGAACAACTTATAAATGTGATGATCAAATGAAAACGCTTCTTCTTCTGTAACAAGGCACACATCTGTCGTAAACATTGGAAATCCCATTCACAGCATTAACGTTTAAATGTTTAGGCAAATTAACTATTACTCTAACAAACATGTATGCTTACAGACATATAAGTTGATGTTCATATTTGATGACCACGTTTAACACTTTTCTTTACGACACAAACGCTCACTAGAATGCACAAAACAACTTATGAGTTGGAAAATGTATGTAAGGTCAGATGGAAGCAATTCATTTTCCATTGGCGACCATTATAGTTCTTTTGGGTTATGGCTCTTTCCCAACAATCCAAATAACCCAGAAACCTTTATTCAATTAAAGTTCATTCTTAAAACTACGAAAAAAGCACAACAAACTTACATATTCACCTTCCTTTTGTTGAGATATGACGGCAAATCAATGTTCACCTTTATCCCCCAGTGAAATTTATTTTCAACTTCAGAAAAAAACATGTTGTTCTGAAAATGGCTCTTAAGCTTTGTCAATTTAGCTAAAAGCAAACACTATTTTGATTACAAATCAGTCAGAAGGTATTCAAAACAATTTCAATTGTTAACACAATCATCATTTTCCAATCGGAGACCACTTTAGTCTCATGAATTGTCTGCCCGGAATTGCTTCCCTTTGACCAAACAGCATGCGTCTGACGTAAAGTGGTCTTACTGAAAACCTATGCAAATTGAGAAACCAGTCGAATCTGTGTAAACGAAACAGTTACTCCAGTACCGTCATTTAACTCTGACGTGAATATGATTTAATGTAGCCAACTCTTTCCAACATACAACAAATCTGCAGCAGATAACCTTGAAAACATTGAGTCAAAAATATGGATACTTAAACGCAAGAGTAGTTATTGAATGAAGTTGAACACATTGGGACAAAAGCAGAAATTGATAGATATGAGCAATGTCTCCTTTTGCCACACTGTTATTAATGATTGTCTGTTTCAGAGGTGTCAGAAAGCGTCTGCACGAGAGAAAGGGTTATGATTATAATCTACACGTGTCTGTCCAGCTTGAGTATATTAAACAGTTATTTACTACCTGCTAGTCGAAACGGATATGAAACTTTTGCCTGACGCAGATCAAATGCACGATATAACCAGTCAAAACTTAAATCAATCCAAATATAACTTTCACGTATCTTGTATTGGTCTAATCAGTTGTGACATATCTATATTTTAAACCTAAAGTTTAACCAAATAGTGAACGAACGTAACAAAGCTCTTATCTAACAACTCAATGTTAAATGTACTTCATGTATACATATGACACGAAAATTGAGGGTTTTGAAGAAAATGGCAATTGCGATCATTACATGCATACATTATCGGTCTTTGGTCAAAAGCGTTCCCCTGGTTTGTGCATATATACTGGAAACCAGAAGATCGTGATCAGTTTGCGCCGAGGTGCAGGTTGGTCAGGATGTCTGCTGGTCAGTATTTGTACATATGTGTTGTTTAAGTGATGTGGTACCAAATGTAGCAACAGATGTGCCCTATATATTGTGTGAGTGGATGTCGTGGTACATGTACATGTTATACTCTTTATTAGAATAATTACTGATGGTGGAATGAGAACGCTTCATTTCAAAAAAGAAATAGCAATTATTATTTCATGTAGAAGTAGTCCTTCGTATTTCATGTAGAAAATGTAATCCATATTTCATGTAGAAGTAGTAACTCTTGTTTCGTGTAGAAGTTGTCAATTTTATATAAAAACGTGTATATGTTGGAAAATATTGATCTCCAAAATGGTCAATTTCTCCCATGCGTTGACGGTTAATCGACAGAGAAAGTGAAACAAATGAGCCGTCCCGCGAAAAAACCAACATTATGGACTCTGCGTAACGTATCGACCCAGATCAGCCTAAGCATGCCGCGCAGGCTTACTCGGACATACACTTTTCGCTTCTTGTTGTGTTTCTCATTCAGGAACCATTACTTTATACCTCTATTCTCCCTGAGACGGAATATATCGGCCCGGATTAGCCTACGCGGACTGCACAGTCTGATCTGGATCGATACATTACGCAGAGCCCATAATGTTTGTTTTCTCGCGGAACGACTCATATCTAAATAGGTTAACCGCAATATGGAAAACCTTAGCCTCCTTTCTAATTAGACATTGTTGGAGAGGATAATGTAAACCCTTCCCCACATACAGCAAGTCTGTAGAAGACGACTTTGAATATATATATCGGAAAAAGCACTCAAGATCTCCACAACTGAAAGTATACCTTGTATATTTAAAAGAGTTGAAAACATTGAGCAAAATGAGAAATTGCTCATCATTTTTTTGTAAAGTCGTCTGTTGTATAAGCGTCATGAAGCGTCTGTGTGTGGGAAAGGGTTAATACAATACAATACAATACAATAACATATGTTTATTAAGTAATTTAGGCCTCTGGCCCATTATACAAATTTACATTTACAAAATAAGTCCACATGAGTGACATCACATTAGAGAGGTTGAAGTAATAACATTTCTATCATAAGGTCCATATGTTTTCAAAGTTGTTTGTTACAATTGTATTGCACAAAGGAAAGGATTAATACATAAAATCTGTTACACAGAATTTAATATTAACAGAATAGTAAACTAAATTGTTTTCATATAGAGAGTTCATGCCAATTATGCACAATTTATACAATACATATAAGAATGATGTTTAATATAATAATACAGGAATTGAAAACATGTATGGCTTAGCTTATAGTATTTTCCATATAACTTAACTTCCTGATTTTAAACGACTCGACCAAAAATTTCGCAAGAGATTTTATGCACATCGGTCTGGGATCAGCCATTATTTCATTAAATAGTTCTTTTGTTGGATATGATGATTTCCATTTCGTGCAGAACTATAAAGTCCTGAGATCATCATAAGCAGGACATACCATCAAGAAATGGAACTCATCCTCCACCACATGTATATTTCGATTAATTCACAAATCACAAAAACGTAAGTTATGATCAATTTTTTTATGTCTAACTTTTTCAATATTTAAACAATGGCTTGAGCATATACGACGATTATTAAACGACATATCAATTGATAAAATATCTTTCCGTATTTAGTAGTGATTTAAAGTATTTATAATAATTTGCATTTGATGAATCACCTATTTATTGTTGCAAGACTTGGAGAGAACAATCTATTAAACGTTGTCTAAATATCTTTAGAAATTGGGACGAATCTCCTACTCCATCAGATATCCACACAAACCCAAAACCATTTTCATGTAATACATGTTTTATTTTAGTCGCCCATGTATTTCTTCCAATTTCATCGAGTCGTCTGAGCATATAATAATATTGCTTTGGGTATCTTGTATTTGACATTTCCGTCAGAATTTAATGCATTGTGACATATATGATACAGCAAGAGGATATCTACCACATTCACTTAAAGCAAAGAAATCGGCAGTATTCTTATTTAGACAACTAATGCGTTTACAGAAGTTGATATGAACTTTCTCAATCGTATGGCTATATTCATAGCCCCATAAATCTGACGCGAAGCAGAGAATTAGTTTGACCATCGAATCAAATAATTTGAAAGCATCTTGTGGACTAAAATAACCAAATTTTCTTTGTGATCTAAAAATTCCAAAGCATGCTTTTTTTGCTTGTGCTGATTGATTATTTTTACTTTTTGTCCAACATAAACGTGATGTAAAGTGTGAACCTAATCATTTATAACAGGAGACAGTTTTAATTTCTTTTCCGTTATAAAGCCATTTCTCGTTTTGCTTTATAATACCACCATTTCGGAAAACCATTATTTTAGTTTTGTCTAAATTTAGTTTCATTCCTACTGTTTGACAATATCTTTGGATAGTATTTAACTGCTGCTGTAAGCGAAATACTGTGTCGGATACACAAGAAACGTCGTCTGCAAACAAAAGGGCAAGAATCTCCTCAATGTTATTAGATACGAAAATACCCGTGTTGCATTATTGTCTTAAATATTCGATAAGATCATTAATAAAAAGGATGAATAAATAAGCAATAAAATCTACCCCGTTTTTTTGAAAGATACTTTTGAGTGAGTGATTGTAATATAAAAGTATTATCAATAATACTATATTTCTTCTCGATTCGATAAGTTTAGCCTTGTTTTCACGTTCAAAATGTAAACGTTGTTGTTTACATTTAGCTTTAAATTTATTCCATGTAACTTTGAAATGTAAGAAATCATTATTGTATTGGTTATCCTAAATTGTTTTAAACTATGGTGTTTTAAAATGTTTGAGACACTGACATTCTTCATTCCACCATGATGGGTTGGAGTTAAAAAGAATATTTGCATTCTTTTTCTTTTTCATTGAACAACCTGACTCATAGAAAATATCTAGAAATAACTCTATTGTATCATTAATGTTATCAATTGGAAAGTCTATGTACTCATAAAAGGTAGTAAAACGTTGTGTAAATTACTCAGGAAATCATCCTTAACTTCTTCTTTCCATTTATATTGTAGGGGGTTTTCGATACTGTTATTAGAGGTTCCTACTGTACGTACATTCTCAGTATTTACAACGTTATCAAAAGTTAAATGACATATCAAAGGGAAAAGATCAGAGTATTCGACATTATCAACATAAAAATGTTTTACATTTTCGAATATATTTGATGAAACAATTTACCATCATTGGAGAAACATGTAAAATTCCCCTCTAAATCGCCACTGACTCTACCGTTCAGGATGTGAATGCTATGTGTACAACATAATTCGATGAGTGATTGACCAAATTTTATTTAATTTTGAGCAATCCTTTCATTTTCTTATAAAACTAAAGTCATCAGAAGGATAATCATTTGCATCTTGAAAAATATGCTCGATACTGTCATTTATGATAAAATCTTGTAAATCTTTTGTCCTAGCGTTAAAATATCCGGACAGTATAAGACTTGCATCAGGATATGCATGTGCAATATTCAAAATATTGTCATTTAAAAATTCGATACCATTAGAATTTTCATAATCATATATAGGGAAATACTCTGGTGCTACATATACAAAATACATTATTACATCATGTGTTAGGTTAAACAGTGATTTGTCGAATAATAATATCACACATTCTTTTAAATGTTGAAAAATGTGGTTAACTAGACCTGTATTTGTCAGTTTATCATGTACCATCACAGTAGTCATCAGAAGGATAATCATTTGCATCTTGAAAAATATGCTCGATACTGTCAGTTATGATAAAATCTTGTAAATCTTTTGTCCTAGCGTTAAAATATCCGGACAGTATAAGACTTGCATTAGGATATGCATGTGCAATATTCAAAATATTGTCATTTAAAAATTCGATACCATTAGAATTTTCATAATCATATATAGGGAAATACTCTGGTGCTACATATACAAAATACATTATTACATCATGTGTTAGGTTAAACAGTGATTTGTCGAATAATAATATCACACATTCTTTTAAATGTTGAAAAATGTGGTTAACTAGACCTGTATTTGTCAGTTTATCATGTACCATCACAGTTACCCCCCCCCCCCCCCCCCCCCCCCCACCCTGAATATTTTCTCTGTTTTCTTACAAAATCAAAAGTTGTATATCCTTCCACATAATTGGAATAACAATCAGATTGTGATTTCCAAGTTTCATTTAAACCTATAATATCAAAGTTTTTACAGTAGTTTTTAAATTCAACATCATCGATATATTTCCTCACCCCCTTATATTCAGAGAACATAACGAGATTGAAGTAAATCTACCAATCGGTTGGGTATATTTTACATTTTTATGAAAACTAGAGTGACAGGACATTCGTTTATTTTATCGAAAACGTATGTTTCGCCGTCAACTATGAGTCTATCGTATCTGAGATACGCTCTCTTTCCTTCTTTGATAAAGTCTTTCATAAATGGCATCAGTTTACTCCTGACTATTGCTACTCGTACCCGAAAGTCTTCACTGACTCGAACCGGAACAATACCGGGTTCCGACGCCCTTCTATCGAATGATCGTTTCACGTTCTCTCTATATGATCTTAATACTGTATCTTTGTCCTTGAAGCGCAAACATTTAACAATAATAGGCCGCAGTCCATTTTTACTTGGAAGTCTATGAGCTCTTTCTATGTCAATATTCGAAGAATCTATTTTTAATTCGTGGAATATGTAATTTCTTACTTTCTGTTCTGACTCTTCCCATGATTCATGTTGATGGTCTTGTATGTTAAAAAACTTAAGGTTTTCTCGTCGAGATTGGGCTTCGAGTTGTTCTGTTTTAGCTGTATTTTCTGAAACTACCTTTTCCAAATTGTCGATTTTTACATTGAGTTTTTCGTTCTGCTCTTTTAGCTTTATATTTTGAACTTTTAAATCAGTAATTGAATTGTCTAGTTTGTCAAATTTCGTGTTCATATCTGTAACATTCCACCGTATATCTAATAATATTGTTTTCATGTCATCTGCATATATGATACTTCTACCACTTTCCTGACTTACATCAACATCATCATCACACGTTTCAATACCATGTTGGCTGATTGTGTTTTTATTATGTGTATTTGATCCATTGCGAAGCCATGAACTGATTCCTGCTTCAGTTGTGTTTGATCTCTGGGAACGTCTGGGTTGTGATGATGTTGTTTTATTATTTTCCTTATAAACTGGCGACTCATTCAAAATGTTGGTCACATCATTAACTGTTGACCTTTTAGCCACACGGCCCATCGGTGTACCTGTGCCTGTTTCTCCTGAGCTGATTTCGATGGGTTTTGAAGGCATTTTTGAATACGTGAGAAGTGAGGCGTGAAGTTTCGCTTTATTGATATATAGGTAGGTGATATTTAAAACAGCTAATTGTTATAAATCGTCCCACGATAAAAACAACATTGTAGACTCTGCGTAAAGTATCCGATCCCGGAACAGCCTAAGCATGCCGCGCAGGCTTAACCGGACAGACTATTTTCACTTCCAGTGGATAATCATCACTCTATACCTCTATCCCCCTGAGACGGAATGTGTTTGCCCGGATTAGCCTGCGAGAACTGCGCAGGTTGATCTGGGTCGTTACATTATGCAGAGTCCATAATATTAGATTTCTCGTGGAACGGCTCTTAAAGATTATCTACTGATTAATTATCGGGACCCACCCTGCTTTGTTTTAATCGTTTAATGAATCATATTGAATTTACAACAAGGCTAAGCATTTCATTAGGGAACGAGTTTCATATCATTGAAGGTTTAAATTGATGTCTCAAAAATTAGTTGAAAAGAGTAAGAAAAAGACAAAGAAAAATACAAGAAAATATGGGGTCTTCTTTTATGTAATCGTAAAAGGTTTACATTGTATCTGGTTTAATTCACCAAAAGGTTTATGTAGACTGAACGCAAATAACTAAATTATAATTAAATTATAAAAGTATACTGCATGAACGTTGATATTAGTTTAAACATATTGTATTCAGTTCATATTTACAATAATAACAGTACAACAATAGTAGGTTAAAATGGATTGGAAAACAAGTAATGTTTTTTCTTATACTAATTCCTTTCCAGGAGTGTACAGCTACGAAATACAAAGAAAATCAGTGTGTGATGTGCGGGGGAAGGGACAATATTTCTTCTGTGAAGATCAGTTTAATGAGCTACATCCTAATCGCAGACGAGCGTGATTGACTTGATGTTGTCTACTTCCAACATTGTACAGGTTTTGTGATTTTTTGGATTTTGTGTTAAGTTTGGCTTTGAATTCGCCGAGAGTGGGGGTGTGTTTCTGACATATTCAGGAAGTGAATTCCATTGGCGAATAGTAAGAGGAAGACATGAAGCAGCATAGGCTTGAGTGTTACAAGGGATGATTGGAACATTTGAGCAAGAACGTAGGGCATATGGTTGTTCTGGTTGCTGAGGAATCAAATTTGTAAGATACTCGGGAGAAAGACCGTTTTTCATCTTAAAGAACAGGATGAGGCGATGTTTGCGTCTCTTTTCCGCCAGCGTATCCCAATTAAGGTCAGAGATACGTCTGTCAATACTACAAAGTTTGGTTGCGCCGGTTACAATTCTAGCCGCCTCGTGTTGGACAGCTTCGCTTTCATTTGTTAGTGCATTACTATAACTGTCCCAGACAACTTTGGCATACTCGCGTAGAGGTCTGATGCGAGAAATAACATTTTTAGAGTCCTAAGAAATCAAATTATCTGCCATGCCTTGTTAATGTTTGACGATATATGAGATTTCCATTTGCCATCTGAAGAGAAGGTTACCCCAATATGTTTATGGGTGCTGACTTGAGATATAGGAACGTTGTCGAGATAAAGGGAGGGGTGATTTGGTTTCTGATGCTTACGAGAAAAAAAACAGATTCAGTCTCAGATGGATTAAAAGTTACCAGAATTCTTCGACCAAGAGGATATTTGTGACAGATCATGGTTGAGGACAGCTGCTGAAATGTTTGCTTCAATGTTGTTGACAATGTCCTTATTGAAGATGAGGAAGAGTAACGGACCAAGAATAGATCCTTGAGGAACACCGGCGTTGATAGTGAGGATTCTTGAAGCAGAGTTTGATAAGACTACCCGTTGTTTGCGATCAGAAAGATAAGAGGAGAACCAATGGAGAAGGGGACCACTAATGCCGATGGATGGCAGCTTATGAATGAGACATTGATGCAAAACTCGATCGAACGCCTTTGATACATCACAAAAGACAGCCCGTACTTCTTTCACTTCATCATAGGCTTTACTGACGTCATTGTACAAGAAAGCTAGCTGATATTGCATTCTATGTTGTTGGTATTTTATTCAAACAATACTGTTACTGCTTATTGATGAAGATAGAGTTACATTTCAGGCTTGTAAAATAGATTCATACAAATCCTTCATGTTGAATACCAGTTTGGCTTTAGAAATAAGTAGCTTATTTGCGACATTAGGTAATTTCCAATAACATATCATGTATTATATTAACAATAAAATTGTGCACACCGCATATTTTCTAGATCAATGACAAATATTGAAAAGCGGCGTTCGAAATTTAAGAACGATACATTTTATCGAAATATTTGAAATAAAAGAGACCATTTCCTTTTGAAACTGAATGTAGTGTTTTTTAGGTTTTAGTATTCAATTATGTAACCTTGTTTAAATTTCCTTCCTTCATTTGGCTCACACGGATGCATATAGTTTCAAACGGAAATTAAGCATTACATGATATTCACAGAACTCTAAGTATGAATGAGGGGGGGGGGGGGGGGGGGGGGTAATTATGGCCAATTGGGTACCGTAATTTATTATATTCAAATTTTCCGGGTTAAAATCATTTTAATGTAAGGCAACCTAAAGACCGGCTGTCATTGAAAGATCAATACCGGTATCATATATGTTATCAGAAGAACCCCTTTTCCCGCGTCGGTTCTTTCGCGAACTGAGTGTTTCGGATACCCCTTCACTCCGGAACAACTGTTTCCTTTTCATAATGAGAAAAACGATCAGATTCAACAGTCCGCCAATATTTGAAAACGTTGTCACCAGGTGAAAGACTACTTGTGGTATGTAATCTGTAACCATTTGCATAGTACCATACGCTGCCATTGCCCACCATTGTATAAAGAAGGCAATTACGAAGAGGGACATGGCTCGTGCACCTCTGTGGGTGGCTCTCATGCTGGCTGACATCTGGTGCAGTGTTGTCTGTATTTGTGATTCTTGTTTGTGCAGTTTGATCCACGTTAGAATGTAAAGTACGATGTTTGCCAGGAGGACGATGAGAAGTGGTACTGTTGTGAAAAAGATATTCGCCACTTTACCTTTGATGGCATCGAAGTAACAACTGAAATGGATACAGGAAAACTTGTTTTGATAATACTAAGAAGGTTATATTTTGCAGAATCACAGCTAATGCAGTTTTGAACATAATAAAAGTACTGAGAACTTACTCAATCCCCCAGTCCTACACCTTTTGTTTTAAAAAGTGGACATGCTTCTTCAGTGAGTTTGCATGTTAAATTGGTGAAATGCCGACCTCTTAACCCTTTCCCACATGCAACAACTCTGCAGCAGACGACTTTGAAAACATACCCGAACAAATTGTGAAACTCCATTTAAACGAAAGTACTAACATTGAATAGAGATGAAAACATGGTGACAAAAGGAGAAATTGTTCGTTTTGAGCAATTTCTTCTTTTGTCGCCATGTTTTTAAAAAGCCGTCTGTTGCAGAGGCATCACAACGCGTTTATATGAGGGAAATGGTTAAGATAACACATATTGAAAGTCAACTTCTTGGTTGATAGATTTGTCTGATTATTAACTAAAACTTTCCTTTTCCAATAGAGTCATTTATCGAATGATCGATTGATTGAGATTAAAGCCGTTTTGAACAATGTTTCAGTAATATAGTAAAATCCACAAACTATTCTGTGTTTCCTGGCCTTCCCTTACCAGTACTCGACGCATTAGATTTTTCAAGAAGCTGGCTACTTTTTCACATATAATGTTAGCCCATTGATGGAAGAAAGACGAATGAGGCTTGTCACAGTGACTTTTGTCAGGGAATGTTGGCCGAACTGGGGTTATAATTCACAACCACGGGATTGACAGCCCGCGTTGCTACATGTACCGACTGAGTTACCGGGGCTAGGCAGATGATAGAGTAAACTTAATTGTGGGAGAGTGCTGTCGTGACAAAACCAGGCACCATACGCTGTAGGTCAATCAGTAGACATGTCACCACCCATTTACTCAATTACGTATCTTCGTCAACTCAATACCAGAGAAATATTTGTGGGAGAGTGCTGTCGTGGCAAAACCAGGCACCATACGCTGTAGGTCAATCAGTAGACATGTCATGTTTAGAAAAGTTGAAAGGGCATTACCCCCATTTACACAATTACTCATCTTCGATATCTTGATTAACAACCTTTAGATTGAGGCTCGAAACCGGGACAATAGGCATTCGAACATAAAGCTCCAGATCAGCATATCACACCTGCATTGTTCGCCATCGACTTAAATGGTCAACAATGAATCTCCTATTAGGTAATCACAACACAGATCAGAATGTAGAAATGTTTGAGATTATCTGGAAATTCAATGGTTCACACATGTTCGAAGGCCCTGTTTTATTGTGTCAAAGAACGTGCAATAAACTTACAATACACCATTGGGACCTAACTGGTCACAGCTCAAAGCCACGACCGCTCCGATAAACGGGATGCCGAATGTCCACATCAATATACGCCAATCCCAACGTCCAAAATTGAGATTTTTATTGAAATACATCAGCAAGAACGCATTTATGGCTACAATGTTAACCATCAAATTCTGTGCCGTTACAAATTCAGCGAGCATAAAACCATATAACTGACACAGTTCTACTGGGTACACGTGGTTTCTTACAATAGCTATATGCAAATGGTCTGTGAAATGGGACACGTTGAATAAACCGTCACAAATGGCCAAGTACACTATAAAACGTTCACTCTTACTCCATCTCGTGAAGAACGTTCGAAAGCTGTTTTGTCTAAAAGACAGCACGATAGATAGCATGGCACAGGTAAGACTAATGCATATGCATAAGATAGCCGGAATGTGGATCTTATAAAAGGTATCGTCTTTGATTCCATATACCTCCACATCGTATCCACTTCTATAGGAGTGTGATGCATTTGCCATAGTTTTTCTTCTATCTACAATTATAACATTTAATCCATTACTACACACAGACGGCATATGACACCTGCCATTGAACATGACTTATGAAAACATTGCAATAAAGGGGGAAATTGCTCAAAACGAGCAATTCAACCTTTTATTGCAATATTTTTTAACTATTTATAAATCTTTCAGTTTTCAAGATTGTTGAAATTGTTTTCTGATGATTGTAAAGCAGACGATCTTTGAGAAGTCCTGTGAAGTAATGGGTTAAATAACCCGAATGTAAACCACAGTAATGGTACCACGCGGTTTGTTATTGTAATTCACGTAACGAGATCAACCATTGAGAGCAAATCAGAAAAAAAAAAATTAAGATGGGACACAATGTTTCCTCATATTGAAAATAAACACACTTATTAGATGGGGAAAAGTTGCTCGAGGTATATCCTGTATTGTAACGGGGCATTTGTAGATACGATATGTATTGTCACCAGCTTAAAGTGTTAGTTAAATCATGTAAAATGTAACTTTCCAGCTTTGTGATAAAACACAATATCACAAAAGAAACGAACATATTTTCGGTTGAGTCTATTTCACGTCACACTACTTTACATATTTCAAAATTAAGTATGTCCATACACTATCTCAATGTTCAAGGAATGTGATACATTCGTCATAAACAAGTATATCCTGTATTGTAAAGGGGTGTTTGTAGATACGATATATATTTTCACCCGCTCAAAGTGTTAGTTAATTCAAGTAAAACATAACTTTCCAGCTTTGTGATAAAACACAATATCACAAAAGAAACGAACACATATTCGGTTGAGTCTAATTCACGTCACACTACTTTAAATATTTCAAAATTTACCATGTCCATACACCATCTCAATGTTCATGGAATGTGATACAATCGTCATAAACAAGTGAGGAAATATTTCACTGCTGATATCAAAGTTTAAACAGCTTAAACTAACATGAGTATTCATTTGCCTACTTGGTGATGTAGATGCATGACAGTAATGCACGCCTTAGATTTACGTCATATATTATGTTATCTAATTATTTAATAACTTAATGTAATATATATTAATGATTTAATATATATAAAGTTCGTATTAACCATTACCCTCATACAGATACTTCTTGACGCCTCTGTAGAAGACCTTTGATAACATTGCGGTGAAAGGAGAAATTTCAACGTAATAATTGCTCTTTCATTTATAGAAAGTTTCCATAATTTCAAAAAATGTTATCCAAGTCGTCACCACCTACAGATTTGTTGTATGTGGGAACGGGTTGACACCGTACCAAGTCATATCAATGTAAATCACAACATGTAAATTAAAGAATGATAATACGAGCGTATAAGAGACACAGTCCATATTCCTGTCGCGTCTTCGAGTACTGAAAAAGTGGGGCTCTGTCTTCCGCAATGCTGCAATATTATGTTGAAATTGTTCTTCACCAACAAAAGTCACCGAATACATACATTAATTGAAGAAAAGACGAAATACCTTGACGTGCATGTCACGGTATGCATGCATTTCATACCAGGGTCATGACAAATAGTAACCAAGGCATGGTGACTCAAAACATGTTTGCTCGGAGTGCGCAGGCTGCTCTGGATCGATACATTACGCAGAGGTCATAATGTTGGGTTTCCTGCGGGACAGCTTATGTCCTGCTGCATATGCCATTTGAAGGAATTTGAGGCCACTTAACCCTTTCTCACTTGCAGACGCATTGCGACGCATCTTCAGTTTGCGACATTTGTAAACATTGTAGCAAGAGGAGAAATTGCACATAATGAGCAATTTTTACTTCTGCCACAATGATTTTAACCATATTTGAGGATTACTTTTCTTTTTATTGAGTTTGTCCATATGTTTAGCCAAGATGTTTTCAAAGTCGTCTGCTGCAGATTTGTTGGAAAGGGTTAAGGTAGGGATCGTAATACACAAAGTTTTTCTGTCTAATCCCGGTCAATCCTGTTCGCATCATAACTACAACACCAACAATTAAACAGCCATATTTACCCCTCTTTGTGATGTCAAATGCTCTTTATTAAATAACTCGAAGAAGGCGTGGCCAATATTACATAGTTTCATATTAAGCTTTTGACTGCGAGAAGAAATGTTATGAACTTTGTGCCACGTGTTTAGAACAGTGTCAGGCGTCGCGCATGCGCAACTGAATATGTTTAATCTGGCTGGGGAATGGGGTTAATGGTTCTGTCTTCTTAAGCATGTTGGTATGCTGTTGAATGTTGTCAAAGAAGCAGAGAAACCGGGTGTAATACATCTCCAGAATACTTTGAACATAAAGCTTTTTTTGGCAATGGTTGAACATGAGAAATGATTTCAGCATCTCCATCATTGCCCTTAAATCCAGAAGATTATGACAGTTGAAATTAAAGGTATACATTGAATTTGTGTGAATAAGATGTTTAAAACATGTTTTTTAATATCAAAAGTTTATAATAAAGTTTTCTACAGTCATCTTCAAAATAAATCTATAATTTACCCTTTATAATGCCCCCTAATTCCCTAATATAGTTTAAGTCGAGTAGGCGTTCGGGAAACACACCGACAAAATACGTCTGATAAGGTAGGGTATCCATCCCGGACATTACTAGTGGTAGTATATCACAAAGAAAGCTACAAGTTATAAGTATGTAGGTCGGACGATTAAAGTTACAACCTAATAAACACGCATCAGTAGCTATTTGAGATGTTGAATTATGGTTTGGTTGAACGCTATTTTCAACAATTTATCAGTCCTATCACGGCGGTCATTTCACCTACTGATGTGTTTCCTGGCTTCTTCAGACCAATACTCCGCACAACATTCTTTTCAAGAAACTGGCTGTTTTTTCACATAGGCTGTTAGCCAATGGGTGGAAGACGAATGTCGCTTGCCACAGTGACCTTTGACACACCTTGGAAAACATCTTGGCCGAGCTGGGGCTCTAACTCACAAACTCCCGAGATCGACTGCCAGCGTCGCCACTGGCTGAGCTACCGGGACTCGGCTGAAATCATAGGATAGAAACAGCGAACAGCCTTAAAAGATAAATCACAATTGAATCGCAGAATGCCAAAAATGATATTGCATATTTTTGAATGCATCTGTTATTTTTTGTCAAGACTTTTTCACAAATATTGAAAATTGTAATTTTACTTGCAAAATATATAAAAAGTGTGAATAACTTACACAATATAATTCCCAATTTGAACCGATTAATTACAATTTCAGAGAAAATTGAACAGAGATATAGTTTATATATGCATCAGAAAATCTAGTTCCTTGCATTCAATGGGTTTACTTTGTCCACTATTTCTCAGTGAAGGAATTTCTATAAAACTAACCAATTATAAGGATCATAAACAATACGACAGGACCATAACAGAACAGCCACACATATACGGTGTCCCTCTGTCCGACTGGATGCCTATCTAAAGCAATCACAAACATCCAATAAAGTTTATTTAATTTTCCCAATGAATTTGTTAAAGCAGTGTACTATTTTACAACATTTCATTGGTCAAGAAACTAGGTCAGAAATCATGTTATACAGCTAGTGCCGAACGCTATATAAAGAAGCAATTGCCGTTGATTATAAAATCTCCCTCGGTCGACTTTAGTGTGACGTTGCTCCAATAACCGGATGTGCATGTCTTTCTTCTAGATAACCGTTTGCTTGTTTTTAACGTAGTCATTCGATTAAACCTTATTCCGCTGAATTCCTCCAACCAGTGTCGTCATCCCTGATTATAAACACTCGCTTTAGTCCATATTGAGTAGTATTTTCTAAAACGTTTAGAGGAGAAGCGAACTTTGTCGTCCTAGATTAGAAGGCATAAATGTACAGGCTATTAATGGTATACAATGTTTGCAATTGTAGTTTCAGGTTAAGCGTAACAGGATTTACTATATGCAATTAAGTGACGTTTAAACACACTCTATATTCTCGTCTATATACTATTTTCGTTTTGAAAATGCATAAAAGATGAAGTGAAGCAAACAGAAATGAGCCGTTCCACGAGAAAACCAACACTATTTAATCGATCTAGAGCAGCCTTCATCGTCCACGCAGGCTAATCAGGGCCGTAACTGTCCGTCTCTGGGGAATACAGGTATATGATAATGATTCATGGAAAATCTGCATTAGGTGAAAAGTGCCCGCCCGGATTAGCCTGCGCGAGAGTCCACATTGTTGGTTTTTCGTGGAACGGCTCAAATGTCATTTAAATTCGGGTATTAAGCTATGTCATCATCCATAGAATCAAAGGTATTTTATCGCATTTTTGTACGACAAAATTGCAAAAACAAGGCGCTCTATGGATTCAAAACTGAGAGATGATGGTATAAATCAAAAATGAGACGCGTCGTAAAATGTTTATAACTGATAGATTGGTAAAACGGTTAAACCCATATAAAGCGAGATTATGAGATTGTGTGTTTGTTTTATTGGGATGTTATGCCGTTTTCAACATTATTTCTGGTATATCACGAATACAGTTCATTTCACTTATTCATGATACCTGTGTAAGCAAACCAGCACTAGGTTAGGAAATGTGCCTTGCACAAGGGCACTTCACCGTTACCGCCACGATGGGGAACGAACCCGGGCCACCCGTCACTAAATCCCCCATGCTATCCACTCGGCCACTCACGAGATTGTGAGAGTTTATGAGATGAAAAAAAAATCCCGTCTTTAAATACATGAATCAGCAAGACTAGGACTTCTTAACGGAAGGCGCATAGGTGACGATTACGGCAAATCGAGTCGTGGATAATAGCGCAATATTATTTGAAGAATTGTTGGAACAAGTTGTTTATTTCCGATTTCACCAGTTTATACGCATGTTTTAAGACTTTCAAGAAATACAAGTGATTTATCTAGTTCAAAAACTAAACACGGTGAACTCGAGATAATTCGGACATGTGAATATATTGTTTTACTGCAACACATTCATAGAACAAAAATATATTTTTAAAACAATGTATCAGCAGTTTCAGTTTCTGAGCCGCGTAATCAGAACTGCTACCACGCTGCTGTCATTATATGATTTCTTCACTGGTCTGATTTTCCTAATATAAGTTGTAAATGAATTACACAAATAAATTGTCCCATCTTAAAACCAGCATTATGGCCTCTGCGTAATATATCGATCCAGATAAACCTGCGCAGTCCGCTTAGGCTAATTCGGGCCGTCACATTTCGTCTCAGGGGATAGAGATATAGAGTCATATTTTCTGAAACATTAAATCCTAAGGAAGCAAAAAATGTCCGTCCGGATTAGCCTGCGCGGTATGCTAAGGCTGATCCGGATCAATACTTAACGCATAGTCCACAATGTTGAATTTCTCGAGGAACGGCTCAAATGTGTTTAACATTAATCAAAGGGATCACTCGAACTTTGGGTTATCCCTCCAGCTCGGTCAATATTCTTTCTGACGTTTGACAAAAGTCACTGTGACCAGCGTCATTCGTCTTCCACCAATGGGCTAACACTGTTGTAAGAAAGCCTGGAAACACAATAATGATGAAATGACCGCCGTCATATGGGTGATTATTTTTTTGAAAACGGTGTTAAGCTCCAATCAATCAATCGAACAATAGAGTTATCCCTCGTATATACCAATTATATTTAAGTCGACGAGAAAACCTGCTGAAGCAAAATGTCCTGAGCAGTTCACCACATATAAAATCCAAATAAGAAAATAAGTTCTGGTTTATCATAAATGTGTGGAGCCCCGGTCGTCACAAGTCAATGTGACAAGCGTCATTCGTCTTTCAACAATGGGTTAGCTGATCGAACCTTCATACCCTCATGGTTAGAATTGGTTATTTTAGTGCGCCGGGGCATTGTCATGCAGCAAGAAGCTGTATCACAGTTACTTTCTCCGACTACAAACATGTCGTTAGTATATTAGAGGTATTCGTGCGCTTGAGCATTGTCATGCAGAAAGAAGCAGTATCACAGTTACACTACAAACATGTCGTTAGTATATTAGAGGTATTCCTGCGCTTGAGCATTAGCATGCAGCAAGATGCAGTATCACAGTTACTTTCTCCTACTACAAACATGTCGTTAGTATATTAGAGGTATTCGTGCGCTTTGGCATTGGCATGCAGCAAGAAGCAGTATCACAGTTACACTACAAACATGTCGTTAGTATATTAGAGGTATTCGTGCGCTTGAGCATTGGCATGCAGCAAGAAGCAGTATCACAGTTACACTACAAACATATCTTTAGTATATTAGAGGTATTTGTGCGCTGGTGCATTGTCATGCAGCATGAAGCATGCAGTATCACAATTACTTTCTCCGACTACAAACATGTCTTAAGCATACTAAATGTGTGCTTGGCCTAGAGCATTGACATGCAGCCGTCATATTATAGTCGTCGCATATTGTCCAATTTGAGATGTTCTAGTAATTGTTTAAATGTAGAAAAGGGTAAACACCGAAATATAAAAATATATATGTTAGTATGTCCAGTTCACAATGAACTTCGGATTTTATATTTCTAAGAAGACTGGAAAAATGCATACAAGGTTGTTTTATGACATAATGAGTTAATGTAGACACACATATGTAAAATCACTGATAAAATATCTTATTGAAGCATTTAAAATCAGAAAATTACTTTCAGATGAACAGGTCTCTTATTGAATCATACAGAATGTGCCATAAACTATTTTGTCTATATTTGAATATCTTCAAAAAGATGATGATGTCACTCAAATTAATTCATTATGCATGTTAATGATGTATAATGGACCGGAGGCCTTACAATACTGAATAAAGCATTTCGTATTTATATTTATTTGTAGTCAAATATACTTATTTACGCGAGTTTCCTCATAGTACTTTTGTTTGTTTTGTTTTTGTTTGCTTCAACAATGCCATCGTGGTATCATCTCGTCGTAACTATTGCATTGGTATTCGTACGACTGTGCATTCGCATTAACCATTTCCCATATAAAACAATTCTGCAGCAGACGACTTTGAAAACATCTAGAACAATATATGGAAAGTACAATAATTGAATAGAGTTGAACCCATGGTGACAAAAGGAGAAATTGCTCGTTTTGAGCAATTTCTAGTTTTGTCATAATGTTTTCAAACGACGTCTGCTACAGAGACGTCAGAAAGCGTCTATATGTGGTAAAAAGTTAAAAGCAAATGACATAAAAACATCTTTGAACTCATAAAGCGTACAAGAAAGTAACAACATAAGTAAAAGCTTGTTGCAATATTTTGGGAACGTTATTATCAACATCAGTTAGTAGAATTCACCCAACTAGCAGATATCTACCTTATTTTTTAGAGATTTTCCTTGAAATAAAATTAACAGTTAAAAGTGAAAAACCATCAATGTGTGTAATAGTACAATGTACACACTATATAGCTAGCGTTATTTGAAGGCTTTCATTTTTTTGTCAAACGTAACTGTCTTCGGTCGACCTTATTTCGAATTCGCTGCATTTTTTAACAGCCTGATCCTCATTTCGGATTCCAGACACTTACCAGGCCACAGAACACGAATACTTTAGGCAAAAAGTTATTTCACAGATCAACCAAGCTTACTGTGAACTTTTATACAAGGTCAAACATTTTTGTGCAACATTGGTCAACGACTGCCTTCATGGAAATGACAAACAATCTGCACATGGTTTATAGTTAAGATACATGTAGATGTACCTACCATCGTGTATACATTGAATAGAGGTTTTCATTTGTATACACATCGACGTGAAACTTCTCGTAGAAAATAAAATCACAATACACAATACACTTCCAGCATCCTTCGTTCGTCGGATTAAGGCCTCAAGTCAACAAGAAGCAGCAGGGCGAACCTATGCATACTTGCATTTGTTCAGACTCCTATTCCTGCCAAATTCACTGAAATATGCACAATTAAAAGCAAAGGTGTAATAAAGACCCTTTAATCTTTTCTTACTCCCAAATACTATTTAATTGGTAATTAATGGGTGCGTCTCTAGAATCACTGTAAAATAAAAACTATTAGAGTGGGCTTAAAACAATGAGTGGGCTGCTAACCAAATTGTTTTTTAGGTCTAGCCCCGATTTAGCTAAACATTTACAAATTTAATTCCCGAAAGATTTGTGCACAACTATTACAAATCAAAAACTCATCAATGTCACCAATAGAGTTCCGACACTGGGAATTATCAGTGGTCGGACAAATTTTAGCTAACTAACTCTATCATTGAGGTTATTAAATGAAAATGTTAAAAAAAATCACAAATAGATCGCAAAACTGTAAACGTTCGCTACACGCCATAGGAATCACTTTTGTTATAGATCAGCACTAAAGTTGACAGTTTTCCTTGTTCATTTATAATGTTCTTTTGGTTCTGGGGGAGACGCACCAATGTGTAAGTCCCCATGGTACTTTAGCTTTAACTGGGGGTTGGTACTCTGTCTTTCAGCACAAACCACGTGTTGCAGTTATCTTTAAATCCAACCTTAAATTGAGAGATCTAAGGCGCTGATTCTGAAACTTGCCAAAGGATAATATGGGAGTGACGGTTGGCTCTTTTTCTTCTTCAGTTTCTCCGTTTCTCCGTTTTTTAAAACTATCGGTGAAGCCGGTGTCGTCTAACTTTGATACCCGACAAATTCTGCTAGCGTAAGGCAACGCATCATCGTAAGATTTACCACAGTATGTTCCATCCGATAAGATCCATTATGACTTGAAGCCATAATGGGTATTTAGCGGATAAGACCTTAAGTCAACAAGAAGCAGCAGGGCGAAAGCATGCAAACTTGCATTTTTTCAGACTCCTCTTCCTGACAAATTCACTGAACTTGGACAAATATGAACAATTAAGAGCAAAGTTGAAATACAGACCATATAATGTTTTCTTATTACCAAATTTAATGGGAAGCACTGTAAAATAAGAACTAACAGAGTGGGCTTAAGACAATGAGTGGGCTGCCAACCAAATTGGCTATTAAGGCAAGCCCCGATTTAGCTAAATATTTACAAACTGAAGCCCCGATATATTTTTGGACAGCTGCCACAAATCAAAAACTCACCAATTTCACTATAAGAGTCCCTGCAACATCGAACCTTTACCCAAAACTACGAGACGCGCCTCAACCTTACATTTTTTAACTGCAAACTGTTTTTTCTTTAACAAAGGCTTTTAGACCCCTCGCTATTAGGTTTAATAACAAAATGTTGCCGTGCTTACTCAAATGAACACCATCATCTAAATATAACTTCTCACTAAAAACACTAACAACATTAAACATAGGGTATTTAATGTACCATCCCCCATTTCTGGTTGCCAGAGTCCCCTTAAAGCTATTGAGACGCTTTCTGCATCGCTCGAATATATCGCTTTCATGCATGAGCTCGAATATCTCCAAGAAGTACTGTGTAACACTTCAGATCCAATGACATGGCAACCAGGGAGCTGCTCCGTGATGAAAGTGAAAACAATTTCTACAACCTGTCTCAACTGCTTAAGGCTAATCTTTCCCAAATCGTTACCCCGACAGAAGAGCAAAATTGCAAATGGTTCATCCACTACTTTACACAAATTTCTTAATTCATAAACCACATTAAACAGTGTCAAACCTCAATTACCCTGCCACCAAATATGTATATCTGTTAGTCCCATGATAGAAACCCTTCAAAGGTTTTTTGCTGTTATGAAGCCCATTTTTATCAATGATGGTCCAGCACACAAAATGTTGTGCAGTTTTGGCAACTAAATATAAGCTTGATTCGTGTTAATTAAAATTATAGTGTAAAATCTACCTATCCTATCGTTATCCCTACATCACACATACTTCCAGTATCAGAGGCCGACATTACTTCTTCACAAACATTATCGATTGCCGTTTCTTCCTGTCGTTGAAGTGTCAACCCACGTCACCTATATTATTGCAAAGACTTACAGTGTTATGCTTTCGTTTGAAGGAACGTTTGCGGCCGTTTGGAACATAGGGACCAACTGAAAATAGAATTCCTTAAGGCGCGTGTCGATATAATTCGATATTTCGTTCCAGAACTAACAGACAACGGTTTTGAACTGGCACAACTGATATGTAAAACCCGTTCAAGGTTGAGATATTACTGAAGAAATTCCTTATCGCAGTTACCGTTTTCGGTGAGAAATTTTACAGTGAATGTACTAATCATTGAGAGAACTATTGTACATTATCACGCAGTCGGTATACAAGTTCTGTCCGTTAATAATAGCATGAAGAGTGGTAGGGAAATGACTGGACCCGAGCGATATTGTTGTAATAGTAATATCAACACTGTTGTTTGCTTTCCTGATTTTTCTAGGGGGAACCGTGATCTGCAGAGAATGTTACAAGCGAAAGAGAGCGGCATCGTTAAATCTCCTAGACGTGCCACATGTTAATTTGAAACTTGACGATTTCACACTGATGAGAATTCCTCGACCAACAATGACATTTTTCGATAACAGAGCGAAACCAATTGTAACAATTGGTAGGCATAGACACGATAATGGAAATGGTATATCAAGAAACGATGGAGAACAAAACGTAAAGCTAAACTCTGACAATATTCGTGGTCCATGCACGGGGTGGGGTGCAAGGCGAACTCGTGTCCGATGTGGGACTTGTTGCCTCGTTGGTTATTGGTGAACATGTGACCCCCAATAACAATCCCGTCAGAATGGTCACGCATGCGCGAACAAACTCTACAACAGTTCAGGGGAAGGTACTCTTAATCCGAATTGTAACGTGTCGATGTATACAAGAAAAATTCAATTTCTTTGAACGTTCATCTATATTATCAAATGTATTTATACCATAGTCTACTTCTCATCAATACTGATCTGATATTGACCGTTGTGCAAATGTGAACATACTTATGACTTCTATGTATTTTCAAATTGTTTGTCATTTTGTTAATAATGAAACCGACGGTGGGATAGATGGAAAACATGTATGTATGTCCAAAAAAACAAGTATATTATACTTATTTGTAAATGGTTATTTGTGGCAAGATATATTATGATGCATGTACATTTATATGATGGGTGGTGAAGATTAACAAACCACACGACATTTGCGACCAGTGACTATTTACATCACCCTTCGCCTCCGTATTGTTGTATGGGGATCTGCCTGAATTGTTAACACACTCTTGAAACATTTTGGATCATAAAGTATGTATGTACAATGAAGAATAAGTTTCCCGACTTTGAGATATTCATTAGTCGCCGAGCAGAAGCCCGCGACTTCTAGTTTTAATAGCTTTTCGGAAATGACATGGGAGGAGAAATTATTATTAGAAAAAACAAACTTAAATGTCTTGAACATATTACAATTGCGTTTGTTTAAAAACACAAAGTTATGACACATCTAAAATGAAATAAATATTCCGATGTTTTAAGTATGTGCAGTTTCTTTATTTTGACTCGCATTTATGTTTTTTTGTTTTATTTACGAAGAAAAAACAGTCCCTATTAGCTAGAACGAGATACTTTATGTTCATATACTACATTTAATCAAAAGGCGATAACTACAAACCTTTACGTCGCACAGTCTAATTTGTTTACATACGCGCACCTGCTAGCAGCAGACTATCGAGGTGAAAATCACGTCGAATTCTCCTTTTAATAGATAAGTATCAACATAAACTGGTAACAGAAACAAAAATAAGAAATATTTTGTGAAAATATGTCTCAAATACAAGCATGTTTATCGGTCGTGAACGTCGAAACGCCTTTTCCTCAGTTCGTGACCTAGTTTCATATTGCCAAAATGTAAAGCGAAGTAACAGGAAGTAAAATGTAAACTTAGAAAAGTGACTTGTAATGCAGACAAAAAAAATGTTGCACGAAAAATTGATTTCTTAAACGTCACGAAACGAGTGCATGGGTCGATTGTAAGAGAAAGAAAAATAATATAGAAATGCTTTTTTTCTCTCGAATGTAGTGGAATTAAACATGCACTAAATAAAGCTTTGCCTGATTTTTTAATTGACTTTCTTCGATGTCACTACGACTCGATTTTGACACGAGGTCAACATTTCGAAAGAATGCTCAAACACCTTATTACAGATAGATAGCTAATATTACACACTTAAATGATTAAATATATGTGATATTAAATGTTTATTTGGCTTGAAACAAATTAAGAGAAGAACAAACTCTGATAAACAATAGATTTAGAAATAAAGAAAATCTGCTCTTTCGCACCCAATTAATTTCATACTTGCCACCTATTAAATATTAAATAGTAATGGGACTCGCAACTGGCATTTCTCTTGCGCCAAACATATATTGTTTAAACATATGAGGATAAATTTTAACATCTGTGAAATACTTATTATAATTATTATTAAAAAGGAGGAAGTTCATGTCTTCAGCAATTTAGCCGTTTTAAGCGTTTAAAGGTTTTCATTGTTGCTTCAGACATGGAAAGGGTTTAAAAGCTTTTTATTGCATGTATATTTAAATCCCAAAATGTATTTGTTGTGGTTTTATTGACAAATACAAAACATCCAAAATCCTGACCAAAAGAAATCCTGAAATTCGTAGATCTATGTGGAATTTTAACAATCCTGGAATTAGTCCTTAATGAAAACATTATGTGTATGTTTAGACTAATGAAAGTCAAGAATACATGTGTGTTAAAAAATAAATCAATGCAGTCTTTTCCGTCTTGCATCAACGTTCTCTTGTTTCTTAGTTTAAAGCATTGTACTAAAATGAGATCAGTATATGAAAACTACACGTTTAATCAGTTTTGTACAACAAAATAACTACATAAGCTTCACACGTTAACCCTTAACCTGCGGTGCGCGAGTTGGGTCGTGTTGCGAACAGGTTAGAACAGACCTGACTATAACCATTCTGATCGTGACTTAATTGATACTTTAAAATACAATGAATAAGACAAATACGAAATGAGACGAACTAATTCTAAAAATAGTAGGATACCTGCTTAGTTTAACTGTGGAGTAAAAAAATCCATTCAAAATATATCATTATATCATGTTCTCAATTAAAAGGTAATTGAATACAAAGTGACGGGATCCAAAGCAACATTGTTTTGCCCTTATAGCCAGACAGAAAGCAACAGTTCTGTTTCAATTTTACATTTTTTTTCTAGGATTTTACACGTGGACAACATGAAATAGACCAAATTCAATAAACTTATTCATATTTTGTCTTATTATATGTGCATATACTTTGCATGATACTAAAAATAATTTAAATTTTCAATTAATTTATTATTTAACCCGAACAATAATTGAGCCGTCCCGCGAGAAAACCAACATTGTGGTATCTGCGTAAAGTATCGACACGGATCAGCCTGAGCATGCTGCGCAGGTTAACACGGACAGACACTTTTCGTTTCCTCTGGATTTTCTGTTTCAGGAATCATTACTCTATACCGCTATCCCCCTGAGAATGTGTCGGCCCGGATCAGTCTGTGTGGACTGCGCAGGCTGATCTAGGTCGATACATTACGCAGAGGCCATAATGATGGTCTTCTCGCGGGACGTATGTATTAATTTTCCTCGTCATTTTAAATGTACATGAACTACAAAATACAATAAACCCGATCAGAAAAAAAAATATATAGAAAAGGGAAAAATAAAAAGAATAAAATATAGTTATGCTGAAGAAACTTTACAGAAATGTTTAATAAAAGTCAAGTACCAAATTAATTTCTGTCACTAGATTTACTGTATTATTATTATTTATTTTATAAAATTATAATAATGATAAAAAACCTACACAAAAGACAGAAACAGCAAAAAAAGAAGAAAAAAAACAAATATACTATTCGAAAGAATATTATCAGGGATGTTTACTCACCAAATTACTTTGTGTCACTAAATGTTTTGAGCGTTTCTTTTTTTAAGTTACAAAGACTTCATACAAAATCTAACTAAGTTGTTCAACATTGAGAATCGTGTACACATGTAAAAACCAGTTCAACCCTTCGAAAACGCTGTCTTGTTCACAAAGTATGGATGGATGGATCAGCATGGATGTAGAGCGCATATACATGTACATACAAATCAACTGTTGACTTTGTCTGTTTTGTCCGGTTTCGTTTATCTATTGTTTCAACATGAAACAGAGTGTCTTATTTTCCGTGTGATATTCAAAATAGCACGTACGTACGTTTTTTTAAAGTATGTTTCAAGTTGGAGGAAAATAGGACCACTAACACCAGTCGTCAATTCGAGCATCAACAGAATGTTTCTACAGCTCACGTTCCTTTGTGTGTATTCGCCAGTTTAACTCAGTCAGAGTTCCGAACGACAGTCAGTAGTGTTTAACATCATGGTTAACACACACTATGTTTTAGGTGGATGTTAAGCATTGATTGTTCAATACCAATGTTAATTAGTATCGAACTTGTATATATAACCATAGTAGTCAGCAATTGTCTTAAGCCCACTCTTTTAGTTCTTATTTTACAGTGCTTCTGGAGACGCGCCTATCATTACCCATTAATTTGGTAATAAGAAAACATTAAATGGTCTGTATTTCAACTTTGCTCTGAATTGTTCATTTTTCCATATTCAGTAAATTTGTCAGGAAGAGGAGTCTGAACACATGCAAGTTTGCATGCGTTCGTCCTGCTGCTTCTTGTTGACTTAAGGCTTTATCCGCTAAATACCCATTATGGCTTCAAATCATAATGGATCTTATCGGATGGAACATATTGTGGTAAATATTACGATGATGCGTTGCCTTACGCTAGAGGAATTCGTCGGGTATCAAAGTCAGACGACACCGGCTTCACCGATAGTTTGAAAAAACGGAGAAACGGAAGGAGAAAAAAGGCCCAACCGTCACTCCCATATTATCCTTTGGTAAGTTTCAGAATCATCGCCTTAGATTTCTCATTTTTAGGTTGGATTTAAAGATAACTGCAACACGCGGTTTGTGCTGAAAGACAGAGTACCACCCCCAGTTAAAGCTAAAGTACCTTGAGGACTTACACATTGGTGCGTTTCCCCCAGAACCAAATGAACATTATAAATGAACAAGGAATACTGTAAACTTTAGTGCTGATCTATAACAAAAAGTATTCATATGGCGTTCATCGAACGTTTGCAGTTTTGCGATTTATTCGTGATATATTTTAACATTTCCATTTAATAACTGCAATGATTCAGTTTTGAGCTAAAACGTGTCCGACCACCGATAATTCCCAGTGTCGAAACTCTTTTGGTGACATTGATGATTTTTTGTCTTGTAATAGTTGTGCACAAATATTTCGGGGGTTAAGTTTGTACATTTTTAGCTAAATTGGGGCTAGCTCTAAAAGCCAATTTGGTTGGCAGCTCACTCAATGTTTTAAGACCACTCTGTTAGTTCTTATTGTACAATGATTCTGGAGACGCGCCCATCATTGCCAATTAAATAGTATTTGGTAGTAAGAAAACAGTAAAGGGTCATTATTTCAACTTTGCTCTTAATTGTTCATTTCATTTGACAGGAAGAGGAGGCTGGACAAATGTAAGTTTGCATAGGTTTGCCCTGATGCTTCTTGTTGACTTGGGGCCTTATCCGATAAACGAAAGGTATTGTACGTGTATTGTGTATTGTGAATTCATTTTCTACGAGAAATTTAACATCGATGTGTATTCAAGTGAAAACCTCTATTCAATGTATACACTATGTTCGGTACATCTACATGTATCTAAACTATAAACTATTTGTTGTGGTTTTATTGACGAATACAAAACATCCAAAATAGCAATCAGTTGCATTTATATCGCTTGTTAGACAAACTCTACCAACATACTTGTTTCTACCAGGACTGGTAAGAAAAATATGAACATACGAATAAAGAAGGGCGCATTGATCTCATCCATCAGGAGTTTACCTAATTTTCCATTTGCCGAACACGAATAAACCAGACGCTAAAGGAAGGCTAAATTTTTGAACAGTCTTTAACTGGAACAGTAATACCTGTAAATTGGCCGCTGTTATATAGCGGAAATACGGGGTTAACTCAAATTAAGATACCCTTGTGAATAGTGTTCTTCTTGTATTTTATAGATTACCCCTATTTTCGAAAAAAAATCAATGTTGTCTGTAAAAGAATGTGTAAATAACTATTTTATTGCAAATTATTTCCCAATGTAATTTTACTCTTTCACTTCCGAATTTCACAAAGTCGATTCTTCCATTTTGAAAATTGGACAACCCGAAATTTTCTGAAGTTAAGTCCAAGTGGCAAATAATGTAGATTTCAGGAGAGACAGTTCGTTACGAGCTATCTCACATTCTGCATTCTTTGCAAAAGCCTTTAATTGCCTTTGTTAGCGAAAGATTAAAATGTTGAAGATGCTTTATTGTTCTAAGTATCTGTATGCAATACTACTCATAAAGCAGTATATTAATACCACATGCCTTTTTGATCAACGTGCACAAATGGTATTGACGTGCGAATTCTCACACTGTTTTGAATATTCCCACCTAAATTTGAATGAGTTTTTTTTGATTTTTTACATAGAAAAAGAAGGAAAAATGCCTAATCTTTCGGATAAAATTTCCCCTTTTCTTTCGAATCCTAGATTGGACACTGCTCTATTTGTATATTCTATGTATTGGCCTATTAATATATAATGATCGTTTATGATAATAATACAATCACATTCTAATCAAACCCATAACTTCGCTGTTGTAGCAAACGTCAATATACTAATAGAGAAGTATTTGGTCTGATATCAATGTGATTGGAAACAATATCAAACATTTGCCCTCTTATTGCGCAAATGAAATGCTAAATCTGTATGTTTTAACCAAATAATAAAAGGCTTGATATTTTAATCAGTAATTGCTACACATTTACTATTGTCAGCTGCCCTGTGTCTCTGTGCTCTGTGTCTCTTTCCTTGTGTCTTTGATGTTTTGACACTGTATTCGCATTTATTGTTTCAGAGAAAAGACCATTCATGTACTGTTTGAACAAAGTATTGGTATCACAATTTGAAATGAACGACACAGATATTAGTTGTGTTGATGTTACCGCGCTTTGGTTGTTCAGCTATATACATCGTTAATAGTAGGGCTATTTCGTAAACAGTGCAATCTGACCATTTAGCAGAGGCAAATACATCCACCTATTAAAGCTCAACGTACGCCAAATACATCCTCATCTACAGCCAAGTAGTCCCTGTTTGGGAAGTAATGAGTGTATACCTTGACCTGAATATATTGCATATATAACAATGAGTTTAATTTCATTACACATATGTCAAGGATGCACTGGCACTGTTTGATTGTACATTTTTCGGTATTTTAACCTCGTGTGAAAGTGAAAGTAGAGTATGTGAAAAACAAGTTTTGGCCTAGCCCGATTCTGTTAAAAATTACGGTAACTATCTATGCGGGGACTATCTCTTCTTACATAATACATGCCACACTTTTCTTTGAAATAGTTTACAGCTTTGAGATAAGTCTTTTCAATGATATAGAGTGTTGTACCAGTAGAATCGTTAGACAGTTGGACAATTGAGGGACTTACATGTATACCATAATGATATCCACTTATATTGAAGCAAGTAGTCCGCTCTCTAGCCTCACATACCATAATGATATCCACTTACATTGATGCAAGTAGTCCCCTCTTTAGCCTCACATACCATAAAGATATCCTATAACATTGATGCAAGTAATCCCCTTTTTAGTCTTACATACTATAATGATATCCACTTACATTAATGAAAGTAGTCCCCTTTTTAACCTCACATATCATAATGATATCCACTCCCATTGATGAAAGTAGTTCCATTTTTAGCCTCACATACCATAAAGATATCCTCTAACATTGATGCAAGTAATCCCCTTTTTAGTCTTACATACCATAATGATATCCACTTACATTGATGCAAGAAGTCTCATTTTTTAGCGTCACATACCATACTGATATCGAATTACATTGATGCAAATAGTCCCCTTTTTAGCCTCAGATACCATTATGATTTCCACTTACATTGATGCAAGTAGTCCCCCTTTTTAGGCTCACATACCATAATGATATCCACTAACATTGATGCAAGTAGTCCCCCTTTTTAGCCTTTCATACCATAATGATATCCACTTACATTGATGTAAGTAGTCACCTTTTTTAGTCTCACATGTTCGAATGATATCCACTTACATTGATGCAAGTAGTCTCCTTTTTTAGCCTCACATACCATAATGATATCCACTTACATTAATGCAAGTAGTCCCATTTTTAGTCTCACATACCATAATGATATCCATTTACATTGATGAATGAGTTCCCTTTTTAGCCTCACATACAATAAAGATATCCTCTAACATTGATGCAAGTAGTCCCTTTTTTTAGTCTCACATACCCTAATGATATCTACTTAAATTGATGCGAGTAGTCCCCTTTTAAGTCTCACATACCCTAATGATATCTACTTATATTGATGCAAGTAATCCCATTTTTTAGTCTCACATACCATAATGATATCTACTAACCTTGGCGCAATTAGGCCCCTTTTTAGCCTCACACAATATAATGATATCCATTTACATTTATGCAAGTAGTCCCTTTTTTAACCTCACATACCATAATGATATCTATTTACATTGATGCAAGTAGGCAACTTTTTAGCCTCACATACTATAATGATATCCTCTTACATTGATGCAAGTAGTCGCCTTTTTAATCTCACATACCATACTTATATCCACTTACAATGATGCAAGAAGTCCCCGTTTTAGCCTCTGATACCATAATTATATCCACTTACATTGATGCAAGTTGTCCCCTATTTAGGCTCACATACCATAATGATATCCACTTACATTGATGCAAGTAGTCCCCTTTTTAGCCTCACACACCATAATGATAATCCATTTACATTGATGAATTAGTTCCCTTTTTAGCCTCACATACAATAAAGATATCCTCTAACATTGATGACAGTAGTCCCCTTTTTAGCAGCATATACCATAAAGATATCCTAAATAGAGGTATCGCTCGTAAGAGGTCAATAATCAGTCATTTAACTATCGCAATACACGAACAACTTGATCAAATGAAAACTGTTCTTCTTCTGTGACAAGGCATACATATGTGTAAAGTGACCTAAATAGAGGTATGCTCTTAAGAGGTCAATATTTTCCTTGACAGAATTAGTCATTTAACTATCGCAATACACGAACAACTTATAAATTCGATTATCAAATGAAAACTGTTCTTCTTCTGTGACAAGGCATACATATGTGTAAAGTGACCTAAATAGAGGTATGCTTTTAAGAGGTCAATATTTTCCTTGACAGAATTAGTCATTTAACTATCACAATACACGAACAACTTATAAATTCGATTATCAAATGAAAACTTTTCTTCTTCTGTGACAAGGCATGCAAAACAACTGATAAGTTGGAAAATTCATGTAATGTCAGATGGAAGCAATTCATTTTCCATAGGCGACCATTACACAGCGTGTTTGGGTTATGGCTCTTTCCCAACAATCCAAATAACCCAGAAACCTATTTTAAAACTAAAGTTCATTATTAAAACTACCAAAAAATTACAACAAACTCACATATTAACCTTCCTTGTTCGGGCTATGACGTCAAATCAATGGTCACCCTTATCCCACAGTGAAATTTACTTCAATTTCAGAAAAAAACATGTTTTTCTGAAAATGGCTCTTTAGCTCTGTCAATTTAGCTAATAGCAATCACTGTTTTGATTACAAATAAGTCATAGGGTATTTAAAACAATTTCAATTTTTAACTTAATCATCATTGACCAATGGGAAACCACTTCAGTCTCAATAATTGTCAGCCCGGCGCTCCGATCCGAGTTGCTTCCCTTTGACCAAGCAGGACGCGTCTGACGTAAAGTGGATTACTGTAAACTTATACAAATTGAGAAACCAGTGGAATCACTTCTTTCGGTGAAGAACAATTACAACATAATATTGCAGCATTGCTGAATACAGAGCCCCACTTGTTCAGTACTCGAAAACGCGAAAGGAATATGGACTTTGTCTCTTATGCGGTCATATTATCATTCTTTAATTTACATGTTGTGATTTACATTGATAAGACTTGGTACGGTGTCAACCGTACCCACATACAACAAATCGGTAGGTGGTGACGACTTTTTGAAATCATGGAAACTTTCTATAAATGGAAGATCAATTATTACGTTGAAATTTCTCTTTTTACCGCAATGTTATCAAAGGTCATCTGCTGCAGAGGCGTCACAAAGTATCTGTATGAGGGTAATGGTTAATACGAACTTTGTTTTATATATTAAATCATTAATATATATTACATTAAGTTATTAAACAATTAGATAACTTGTTATAATGTTATAATTGTAGATATCAGAACAAACCATGGCAAATTCATCAGACTCCCATACAAGTGGTTACGATGTGGAGGTCTATGGAATCAAAGACGATACCTTTTATAAGATCCACATTCCGGCTATCGTATGCATATGCATTAGTCTTACCTGTGCCATGTTATCGATCGTTCTGTCTTTTAGACAAAACAGCTTTCGAACGTTCTTCACGAAATGGAGTCAGAGTGAACGATTTATAGTGTACTTGGCCATTTGTGACGGCTTGTTCAACGTGGCCAATTTCACAGACCATTTGAGTAAATGGGTGTAATGCCCTTTCAACTTTTCTAAGCCTGACATGTCTACTGATTGACATACAGCGTATGGTGCCTGGTTTTGCCACGACAGCACTCTCCCACAAATATTTCTCTGGCATTGCGTTTACTCTTTCATCTGCCGAGCCCCGGTAGCTTAGTCGGTAGCAACGCGGGCTGTCAATCCCGTGGTTGGGAGTTATAACGCCAGCTCGGCCAACATTCCGTCCGGTGCTTTACAAAAGTCACTGTGACAAGCCTCATTCGTCTCCCTTCCATCAATGGGCTAACAGTATATGTGGAAAAGCAGCCAGCTTCTTGGAAAATCTGTTGTGTGGAGAACTGGTAAGGGAAGGCCAGGAAACACAGAATAGTTTGTAAAGTGGTCACCGCTATATTACTGAAATATTGTTAAAAACCGCTTTAATCCCAATCAATCGATAAATGATTCAGTCATCGATTATTGAAAAAGGAGAGTTTTAGTTAATAATCCGACAAATCTATCAACCAGGAAGTTGACTTTCAATCTATGTTATCTTTACCCTTTCCCTCATATAGACGTGCAGCAGACGGCTTTTTGAAAACATGGCGACAAAAGAAGAAATAGCTCAAAACCAGCAATTTCTCCTTTTGTCACCATGTTTTCAACTCTATTCAATGTTAGTACGTTTATTTAGATAGAGTTTCCAAATTTGTTCGGTTATGTTTTCAAAGTCGTCTGCTGCAGAGTTGTTTCATGTAGGAAAAGGGTTTAAGCGGTCGAAAGTTTAACAATTTAACATTCAAACTCACGGAATAAAGATGCATGTCAACGTTTTAAAACAAAACGTTTAGGACTGGGGGATTGAGTAATTGGTATGTTTTAAGATATGATTGATTGAAGTTATCTCCATTTTTAATTGTTGTTCGGTTATATGAGGGCGACCAGGTCAACCTATAAGTACTCCACAAAATATTCATCCAATGCAACTGGCTACCAACAACCTGTTTCGACTTTGTGGATGTACCACCCGGTCCGGCTCTATACTGGTGGTACAGGTTTCACAAATCCGGTTTCAGCTGTCAAGGTGGGTTAAGCTACACTGAATTAACACACACCCATACTCCTATCCCTTCGCATAGTTCATGTATTCTTTGATGATATAACATCGCTTTCAACAGCATTGTGTAGTATCAGATTTCCCTTGACTAATCGGATAATTATGATATTATTACATTGCTTACAACAGCACTATGTAGTATCACAGTTTCTTTGACTAATCGGGAAGTAATGATATTATTACACCGCTTTCAACAGCATTGTGTAGTATCACAGTTTCCTTGACTAATCGGGAAGTTATGATATTATTACACCGCTTTCAACAGCACTGTGTAGTATCACAGTTTCCTTGACTAATCGGGAAGTTATGATATTATTACATCGCTTTCAACAGCATTATGTAGCATCACAGTTCCCTTTCCTAATCGGGAAGCTATGATATTATTACATCGCTTTCAACAGCATTGTGTAGTATCACAGTTTCCTTGACTAATCGGGAAGTTATGATATTATTACATCGCGTTCAACAGCATTGTGTAGTATCACAGTTACCTTACTAATCGGGAAGTTATGATATTATTACACCGCTTTCAACAGCATTGTGTAGTATCAAAGTTTCCTTGACTAATCGGGAAGTTATGATAGTATTACATCGCCTTCAACAGCACTATGTAGTATCACAGTTTTCTTGACTAATCGGGAAGTTATGATATTATTACATCGCTTTCAACATCATTGTGTAGCATCACAGTTCCCTTTCCTAATCGGGAAGTTATGATATTATTACATCGCTTTCAACAGCATTGTGTAGTATCACAGTTTCCTTGACTAATCGGGAAGTTATGATATTATTACATCGCTTTCAACAGCATTGTGTAGTATCACAGTTTCCTTGACTAATCGGGAAGTTATGATAGTATTACATCGCTTTCAACAGCACTATGTAGTATCACAGTTTCCTTGACTAATCGGGAAGTTATGATATTATTACATCGCTTTCAACAGCACTGTGTAGTATCACAGTTTCCTTGACTAATCGGGAAGTTATGATATTATTACATCGCTTTCAACAACACTGTGTAGTATCACAGTTTCCTTGACTAACCGGGAAGTTATGATATTATTACATCGCTTTCAACAGCTTTGTGTAGTATCACAGTTTCCTTGACTAATCGGGAAGTTACGATATTATTACATCGCTTTCAACAGCATTGTGTAGTATCACAGTTTCCTTGACTAATCGGGAAGTTATGATATTATTACATCGCTTTCAACAGCATTGTGTAGTATCACAGTTTCCCTGACTAATCAGGAAGTTATGATATTATTACATCGCTTTCAACAGCATTGTGTAGTATCACAGTTTCCTTGACTAACCGGGAAGTTATGATATTATTACATCGCTTTCAACAGCATTGTGTAGTATCACAGTTGCCTTGACTAATTGGGAAGTTATGATATTATTACATCGCTTTCAACAGCATTGTGTAGTATCACAGTTCCCTTGACTAACCGGGAAATTATGATATTATTACACCGCTTTCAACAGCATTGTGTAGTATCACAGTTTCCATAACTAATCGAGAAGGATGCTGACACAGTTGTAATAATAGTCGTATTGCAATCACTATAACCCTTAGCAAGGGAGAATGGCACGTTATCTAGACATCCTAATAAGTTCAAATGATGATACGTGCATTAATATTTGCACCAACAGAAGGATGGTTTTCGATAATCATACACAATTGTATCCACTGACAATAAGCTAAATTAACGCAATATGTTTTCAACGCTATTGTCCGTTTTTTGTATAAAACACCTTTGAACTTTAAAGGTTTACCTCGTATATTTGCAATGTAATTGGGTATTCGTAACATTTGCAGACGTAGATACTCTCTTTGCTAGTTTAAACGCGTTATGAGAAAAACAAAAACAAAAATAATTATTTTAAGGCGCACCACCGTAAAAATACTCCGACGGGCCTTCCTGACGAAACCACATCACTCCTCAACAAAGGTTCAGATTAGCCTGTGTAGATGCACAGATCGATCAGACAGTTTACGTTTTAAACAGACAATCGACGGACTTAACGCTAACTTTATAAGACGTTTCTAAGGTTGATCCTGATCATCGAACTTACCGAAAGTCACAGTCATAAATAATGTATAACAGATTTTCTCGTGCCTAAGCACACGCAGTCTATTTCTACTTTATTATAAACCGCGTCAGGCGTCTTGAGGCCTTATTGACATTCCGACGTGGAATCCTTTTGGAATCAAATTGGCTTACAGCTATTGAGTCTAGGCTTTTAGTTTTTTTATCAAAAGTAATCTTAAATGAATCTTTGGCATAATTTTAAGCCTCTGCAGCAAACGACTTTTGAAAACGTTTTGACAAAAGGAGAAATTGCTATTTGCCACAATGATATCAACTGTATTCTAAAACTAAAAGTTTATAGAAAGAGACACCACATGTTTTCAAAGTCTTCAGCTACAGATTTGTTGTATATGGGTAAGGTTGTATGTCTATATCAAATTTTAGCCGAAAGTAAAGTCACTGGTGAGACTGTGCACTAAGAGCCAAAATCGCTAGACACGGCTCATGTGTGAAGTCGGCCGTATTACATAGATGAAATTACATAGTGATTGGGTTACAGGATGTGTTTATGTCCTTGGCAGGCAGATGCTGTTTCTCCCTTTTTATTATATTGTCCACAACTGACGTGTCTACAGCAGACGGGTGTGAAAAATATCTGCAAATGAAACATTGTTATCTTATCAAGTTGAAATATTGTCGGAAAAGGAGAACATGCTCGTTTTGAGCAATTTAATCTTTTGTCACATTGTTTTCAATTGTCGTCTGCTGCAAAGGTGTCAGGAAGCGTTTGCATGTGAAAAAAAGTTTAAAGCCGTAATAATGTTCTAGTAATGGTCATTTTCTTAGAATGCTGGTATGTGTCACTCTGTGAAATAATGAACATTATTTCTGATGACGGGGCTTGTAATATTCTTATGACGTGGCAATGTCCACATATATGCAATATCTCTGTCTGACACCTGTCACATTATATGAGTGCAGACTGTGATGTAATAGCCTAGTCCAACCCTATATAAACTAGCTTGGTTGACTGTAAAAGCAGACTGGCCTTTGCCGGCCTCGGAGACTGGCCTTGTTTCTATGCTTATTAAACTATATGAAACTAGCTGCCGTGTTGAGTGTTATTATGCCACAGGGGTCTTTTTGATGCCGCTTGTCCAGGATGAACAACAGAAGTTAGTACTACCACTATAAAGGATCAAAGGTTGGTGCAATTTACTTGACTTTTTCACTGTTATTTTTTGTGTGTCAACATGACTGAGAAACAGATAACGCAACTTTTACAAAGTTTAACTGATCAATTATCAAATTCAGGTTTCAATTCAAATTTGGTTTCTATCTTTGGAGGGGATTCTTTAAAATTCAAAAAGTGGATAATAGAGATTGAGAAAATTTCCTTTCTACACAATCTTCCGAATATTAAAAAGAAATGTCTTGCATACAGATTTAGTGAAGGGTTAGCCTCAGACTTCATACGGCGTACTCTGGATGAAAACCCTGATCTTAATTGGGCTGATTTCAAAAACATATTATCAAACCGTTTTGGCGAAATTAGTGACACTCACATTCAGTTTTCGGCCTTACAAAATATCAGGCAAACTTATTCTGAAAGTATTCAAGATTTCAAAAACCCATACAATGCTTTTTCTGTAGAAAAATTGGACATCGCAAATCAAATTGTAAACAATTTCTGCAATTGAAGTCGAAATCAGAAAACAATTATAAGTATCAAAAAAACATGCAATCTCTGGCTGTAATCAGGACGTCAGTTCAGAGAAATTAAATTCCTATCGGTTCAATACATTTTTGGAAGAAATCTATATACCAAACTCGTGTCTTATCAGAATCCATAACCTCTCGACTCGTGCCTTGGTAGATTCGGGTGCTTGTTTCTCCATCATACATAAACGTGTATTCAAATTTCTCAAACCAAATGTAGACTTAGATCAGACTGGAATTAAGTTGAGTTCAGCCTCGGGCGATGCGATTAAAGTTTTAGGTTCAGCTAATATTGAAATTAAAATAAATAAGCTAAGAATTAACCATACTTTTATTGTAGCAGACAATTTATCTAGGAATGTCATTCTGGGAAAGGACTTCTTAGCAGCAAATTCATGCAGAATCTACTTTGATTTAAATTGTATAAGAATAAGAGATCAGTATATCGCATTGCAAGATGATGCCAATATTGCATCTCTTGTCAGGCTATGCAAAACAACAGAACTCAAACCTCATACTTCATACAGAATGGCTGGTAGATTAAAGCAAAACCCCTCCATTTCCAATGATATTTCATATGAGGTTGCGTCTGTGACTGAAGGTTTTATGGCCAGTGAGCCGTATCTACATATTACAAACAGCTTAGCATTCCTAACTAAGAAACGTCGCATTCCAGTTCTACTATCAAATTTCTCCAATAAAACTATACGTTTAAAACGTGGATGTATAATCGGACAATTAAGACCGATTGACCAATGTGTATCAGTGACAACTGCCAAGACCGACCACTCTGCGCGATTAGTGCAAAACATATGCTCACTTGACAGGGATATCACTCAAGATACAGAACATGGTTTACATGAAACGTCATATCAATTTCGGGCTCCCCATGAGTATAATGAAAATCTTGACAAATTAATAAGCAATCACTCAGACATTTTTTCAAAAAGTGAATTTGATTTAGGTAAATATCCATTTGAACAAATCTCCCTAGAGACCAAAACTAGTAAACCAATTAAATCAAGGCCGTATCGTGTTCCCTTTTTGGAAAGGGGCGTTCTTAAAGAGAAAGTGGATAATTTATTGAATGCTAAAATTATTCGACATTCTCACAGTGAACATTCACATCCCTGCATTCTTGTTGACAAAAGGGATGGCTCTAAGCGTCTTGTCATCGATTTCAGAAAATTCAATGCCATATGTAAGACCACTTCGTACAAACTCCCCCTTGTAGACGACATTTTAGCTTCACTAAATGGATCTAAACATTTCTCATGTTTAGACTTGTCAAACTCTTATCATCAAATATAATTGAATGAGAATGATAAGGAAAAGACTGCATTTAGTACTCCTTTTGGTCATTTCGAATTCAACCGTTTACCTTTTGGAATTAGTCTTGCTGGCGGGAGATTTCAAAGCATTTTAAACAAGGTACTAAGGGGTTTTGAAGAATTTAGTGTAGCTTATTTGGATGACATTTTAATTTGTTCTCGCAACAAACTAGATCATCTCCGCCACATTGAGGAAACTTTCCGAAGGTTAAGGGAAAATTGCCTTAAATTAAAAGCAAAAAAATGCACATTCTTTAAAGATTCAACGATATATTTAGGTCACAAAATTAGTTCTCAAGGTATTTCACCCGTTTAAGAGAAAATAAAGGCTTTGAGAAATATAAAAACTCCAAAGAATGTTAAGGATGTTAGATCATTCTTAGGATTCACAGGTTATTACCGAAGGCTTGTATGGAATTATGCTGATATAGCTGTACCTTTGACCCGTCTCACCCACAAACATGTTAAGTTTGAGTGGTCACAAGATTGCGAACGCAGTTTTCAAGAAATCATAAACAGATTAGAAAGAACTCCTATTTTAGCTCACCCTGATATATCCAAAGATTATATTTTATATTGTGACGCGTCAGACCTTTCAATAGGGGCTGTTTTGACCCAAAACATTTCAGGTTTAGAAAATGGAGAAAAACCCTTATTTTTCTTAAGCCATGCCTTATCTAGATCACAGAAGAAGTATAGTACTATTATGAAGGAAGGTTTTGCAATTAATTATGCGATAAAAAAGTTAAACTGTTATTTACAAGGAGCAAAATTTGTTATTAAAACAGATCACAAACCGTTAACACATTTATTAACTACAGATTTCGATAACAAGGTTTTACAAAGGATATCAAATTACAATTGCACAATTGAATACATACCGGGAAGCAAAAATATTGTAGCTGATTTTTTATCTCGTGAAATTAACCATTCAGATTCGGGAGACGACAACAAAACAACCGGAACCTTTAGCTCATCCCCATAATTCAGAATTATCTCAATTAAATTTAAGTCACGAACAAGACTTAGATGAAGACATCAAAAAATTAAAACATAGGGTTAAGACAAATTCGCTTACAAAACATGAAAATAGGAAGTTTATCTTAATTGATGAGATATTGCATTACATAACAAACCTTGATACTGATCCATGTGTACGAATTTATGTCCCTTCCCACCTTACTAATTTGATATTAAGGGCTAAACATGAGATTGGACACCCAGGTATAAGCAGGTTATACAGTATAATCAATCAAGATTTCTACTGGCCCAATTGTTTTAAAGAAGTAAACACTTTTGTAGAGACATGTGTCCAGTGCCAATAAGTTAACTTAAAGCAAATAAAATCCCCGTTAGGTCGCATCAATATACCAGCTTTCCCCTTTTCAGAGGTATCAGTTGATTGCTGTGGACCCTTTTGTCAGACATTAGCAGGCAATACATATCTTATTGTATTTCTGTGCGAATTAACTGGATATCCTGAAGTGATTCTATCGCCAGATATTACCTCCGAGTCAGTTATAAATGCTTTCTATGAAAATATCTTCTGGCGTTACGGATGTCCAATCAAAATAAAATCAGACAATGGGTCTTGTTTCACATCAAAAATGTTCACAGAAACTATGTCTGAATTGAGGATCGAACATCGCAAATGCAGTCCATATAATCCCGCCGCTAACGGTAAAAATGAACGAAGTCATTCCACCCTTATTTCAATTATAAAGAAATTAATTCCCCAGAATCCTCAAAATTGGGATACTGTTTTGAATCCCGCACTGGGAGGAGTCAGGTTTAACATATCGGAAACAATGAAACAGAGTCCTTATTTCTTACTTTTTGGCCGTGATGCAATCCTACCTATAGATAACCTTTTAAATCGTCGTTTGAAATATTACGGGACAGACTTTCACAAACACATGTTGGAAAGAAATCATCAAATTTACTGTGATGTTTATAAAACAATCATGAAGGCATGAGATCAAAGAAATGCGCATGCAAATAAAACAAGGCAAGACGTTAATTTCGAGGTAAATGACGCAGTTTATTTCAAAAACCATGTTAAGAAAAACAAATTAGAGCTAAATTGGCGGCCATATTTCAGAGTAATTCAGGTTAAT
This sequence comes from Serripes groenlandicus, assembly GCA_031761405.1. Classification (NCBI taxonomy): domain Eukaryota; kingdom Metazoa; phylum Mollusca; class Bivalvia; order Cardiida; family Cardiidae; genus Serripes; species Serripes groenlandicus. Next base: position 43,840,353 of record JASEVX010000006.1, on the reverse strand, counting down.
GGCCCAAAATCCTTAGTTATAAAAAATCTACTGGACAATCAGTTAATCACGGTTAACAAAGACCACTTACGTCATGCCAACATTCAAGATTGGAACTTACCAATATCAAAAAAGGTAGATCCAAATCCTAAAAGAAATTGCAGATTTGTTATACCCCCACAGTCAGACTCCTCTAGCCCTGTGCAAACCGAAAACCCATTACCGCGAGTAAAAAGACTTATGACAAGGTCAGAGCGAGATAGATGATCGTCGCGAAGCGACTCCACAAATTCAAATTCTGAGGATAAATTAACATTAAAAGAATACAATCTAGGTTAAGACGCCAGGAATTTGATAGGGAAAATATTTCTACGGAAGAATACACATTTAAGAATGAAGGAAAGGAAGAAATGGATTTGAATTCAGAATATGAATCTTGCCATAGCTCGATGGAGCAAGAGTAATGCGTAATTAGGATGTTATTAGAACCAATTGAGTATTGAACTGATATTAGGAATTACTTAAAGTCCTGGAAAATAATAGCAAATAGTTTGCATTTGAAATGATTATGTAATCTCTTGATAAGCGGGAGGACCGATTTCTACAAGGAAATGGTCCACAGATGACCTTAATGGCAATTAAGGCTAAATATGTTAGAATAAGGCGTATAACTTAAATACTAACATAAACGGTGTTAACCGTATTTACTTTCGAGTAAGGATTAAAAGCTGTATAGCTTACTTTCTAGAGATAGAAATAGATGTACATAAAATATACTGGAAGATAAGAATTACTTCAAATGTTTTGTTATTGTTTAAAATTACTCATATAGTAAAATCCGTATTACAATTAAATATGCAATAGATCAAATTAAGAATAGTTAATTGAATAGTTAAAATCAGTGTACATTGAAGGCCGTTTTCGAACTTGGTTGCGTTAAACTGTTTCTTTTATACATGTATGACCTATGGAATACAGTTTTAGTCAGTAATTTCACCACACACAATCCGGATGACAGCTATATTCAGATGTGTAAATGGATCCGGATGACAGCTATATACAGATGTGTAAATGGACATTTCTACATATCCATAGATGATACCACCTTTCACGAATCGTAGACGAAAATACTTGTCGTCGCAACGTTATACAGTCACTAACACAACCAGGCCAAACCATTCGAGCAAAACCACAATATTTCGGACTACACAATCATAAAAGCTTGCACTTCACAAGCAAATTTACACAACAATGGACATATTGTGTATATGAACTTATATATTATGTGATTCACAAAACAAGAGACAAACTAGGATAAATTCAACCTGCCAACGCTACCCTGGACGCATGCTGTTTATCAACCGATGGGAACCGCTACAGTCTACACCACTACCAAGAAAATTACAGATTCCAAAAACAGATTAAAAGACACTTATTTATTATAAACTTGTTTAACTAATACGGAATACTACGATCATGTGTGTTATATTTCTCATGATACTTCGAGTTCTTGTTTGTTAATGTCAACTCTTGGTTTAACATTGATATTGTTTGTTTAAACG
>JASEVX010000006.1:43828812-43833812 GCA_031761405.1 Serripes groenlandicus | reverse complement strand
ATTAATATATACAAGTAGTTAACAAACAGACGCTACATGAGACAATGGTGAAACTGTGCGTATGAAGATGTTCATCCGGGTCTTTGCTGTTCGTAGATGCCCGAAATGTCAGACGCGGCTGAAATATGTAAAATAAAACAAAAACAGGAACAGGTCAGTTTACCTCTTTTTGTCTGTTAAACTATTTAAAGGTAAACAAAAACAGGATATATACCTGAATAACAGATCAGTTTACCTCTTTATGTCTGTTAAACCATTTAAGAAATGACAAAACAAACCCTTTCCAAGAAGCAGACGCTTTCTGACAACTCTCCTCAACGGGTCATATTGTTATATATGACGTCAACCTAATGGGGCGACAGTTCTAGCCTTTTGTTAAAAGATGCATATATGACTATATTAGGTGTAGACGGATTTTGAAGGCTCTAGATTTTGTACAGATGTGTTGTTTAAGTGCTGTGGTACAAATGTATCAACATATGTGCCCTATAGTGTGTGAGTGGATGTCGTGGTACATGTTATACTGTTTATTAAAATAAATAATCATTTGATTGTGGAATGAGAACGCTTCATTTCATAAAAGAAGCAGCAATTATTATTTTATATAGACGTAATCCTTCGTATTTCATGTAGAAGTAGTCCTTCGTATTTCATGTAGAAAAGTAATCCATATTTCATGTAGAAGTAGCAACTATTAGTTCGTGTCAATTGTATATAGAAACGTGTACATGTATATGTTGGAAAACATTGATCTCCAAAATGATCAGATTCTCCCATGCATTGACGGTTAGGCGACAGAGAAAGTAGGACATATGAGCCGTCCAGCGAGAAAACCAACATTACGGACTCTGCGTTATGTATCGACCCAGATCAGCCTAAACATGCTGCGCAGGCTTACCCGGACAGACAATTTTCGCTCATGTGGATTTTCTGTTTCAGGAATAATTACTCTATACCTCTATCCCCCCTGATAATCTTAGCCTCGTTTCGAATAAGACATTGTTGGCGAGGATACTGTTAACCTTTTTCCACATACAGCAAGTCTGTAGAAGACGACTTTGAATATATCTTGGAAAAAATACTAAAAATCTCCACAAATGAAAATATACTAATTGGAAAGAGTTGAAAACATTGAGCAAAGGGACAAATTGCCCATTATTGGTTATTTTTAAAAGTCGTTAGCTGTAGAGGTGTGTGTGGGAATTGGTTAATTTGTGAGAAGTGACTCGTGCATTTTCTCTTTGTTGATATATAGGTAGGTGATTTAACAGGTAATTGTTAAAGATAATATGGCCGTCCTGCGAGAAAACCAACATTGTGGACTGTGCGTCAAGTTTTGACCCGAACCAGACTAAGCATGCCAATAATACGCTGTTACCTTTTCGGTTTAACGTTTTTCCTCTGCGACTTTAGGACTTTATTAAACGCGAACAGGGTTCAAAGAGATACACACAATTTATCACATAAATACCCTTATTTTCAAGTTGAGAACAAATCACGGATAAACGATATCCAACATGTGTGATATCAAATACACGTCATACACGCGACTACTGATGACGTCATTTTGACCTTTATCTTTATTATGTTTATTGTTAAGTTGTTAAATTTTACACATTGAAAAATGCAATAATACGTTATTTTGAATAAATAACGAGTCTTAATTGTTTAAGACATTGTTTGTTTTTTTCTTCTTATTCAAAAATGATGAGGACTACTTTTTTATGCGGTGAATCACAAGTTCTTATGAAGAATATGTTATTCGGTCTTTGTTTTGATGTTGTCAATATTTTTCATTAAAACACACTGTTTAGGTGATAAAAAGAATCCATCACTCGTTTTACTTTGGAGAAGATTTCTTAAATTCGTCTCGAAAAAGAGAGTTATCAACCTCGCCAAGAGGCTCGGTTAATAACCGTCTTTTTCTAGACTCATTTAAGAAATCTTGATCTCCAAAGAAAACTCATGATGGATCCTATATATATACACGCCAGTCCATTTTTACACTTTATTTGTTTCTATGGAACTCCATAAAACTTAGTCGTTTTTAACATTGTTGAAGGGATATCCCAAACATAACGTAACTATAACAATAACAATATAAACATATCAAAGTCGAAAACCACCTCGTTTCCAATGCGAACTCCAAATCTTCACTCATGTCTCTTTTATTTTAACTGTTTTTATACCAACCATTTAAATTAAGACTTATAAGTTGACCAATCAAAGCATGGCCCGTTAAATTATTATACACTAGATATACATGTAGATATACATGTAGATTAATCATCACTTAAGCCTAATTACTGTATAAACAGCTCAAGGCGGCACATGGTATTGATACGCTCCATTGTTAAATTTATATATGAAATGTTTGGAAGACGATATATGTCTGCTGGATTTGATAATGAGTGATAAGTATGAAAATGGCTTTTCTTAGTATATAACAATACATCAAACATTTCTTTGAATCACCGGATTTTTAATACCTTATCAACAACCTCATTTTTTACGGCATAACCCCAACCCGGACAGACACTTTTCGCCTCCATTTGATTTACCTCTATCACCCTGAGACGGAATGCATAGACCCGGATTAGCCTGCGCGGACTGCGCAGGTTGATCTGGGACGATACATTACTTAGATTGAACGTCAAAAGTTGGGGCTCACGCAAGATTTTGTCACACGTTGACCATTAATCTTCAATATATTCGCCATTTTTACACTTGCATGTATGATTTTGGTATGATTACAAAGGAAATAAAATATACTTCGGATGCACGACCTTTATTATTATCTTTGGTAAACGAGTTTATTAATAAAAAGATAGTTTGCACGGATTACGCTTAAAAATGACGTTGTAATTTGTAACAAAATGTTCCAACTAAGTATACGAAACATATTCTTAAAATTACATTTTTTAAGAAAATCGCAGGAAAATTTATCAACCGACGTCGTATACGTATAAAAGGAAATGACATAATTTTGACGGAAATAAACAAGACCTCCAAGAAGATGGATGTCGTTAAGGAAAAAACAAAATGTTGTAATTCAGCTTAAAAAGGGTGTATTTTACCATACTCATTTTTTTAAAAATAAAAATGAGGCTTTCTATTTTAGCAAAATACTACAACATTTTGCATGGAAAATACGTCTGAACCAGAATTCCTGTAAATAAAATTTTAGCGTATTCTAGCGTCAAAAACTGTTATTTTTGTTCATGTTATTTTCACTGATAAAATGTCCCCTTTTACCGAAAAACGTCACTTATACTGATAGTGTTAAGAATTAAACAAAAATAATTAAAACTGTGTATTTTATTTTTCCATTTTGAGTTTATTTTCAACATACGTCTAGAACATTGTTTTTAAATTTCAACGGGTTTAATTAATATGTTTATATTGAATGAAATATCATATTTTTTTCATAACTGACATTTTGTCCCCTTTGAGCGTTATTTAACGTTTATTACGTGTACTTTTTATAGGGACGCCGCAAAAGGGTACTTTTGAGTATTACCGCTGGTTAAAATGATCTAAAATCTCCCAATCGAATAATACATATTATTGTGCAATTCAAAATAATAAACAACGGAAACAGCTGTCAGAAAGCAAAGAGGGTACGAAAAAAGAAATCAGAGAATCGTGTCCAGGGACAAACTAAACAAATTAGAAAACAAGCGTATACGTCAGAGGGAAAATGTAAGACAATTTAGAGCAAGAAAGGCTCAAGAATCACATACACATACACAAAATAACTTCAAACATAGAATGGAAAAAAATCGCGCGTTAAAAGCATTTAAATCCGATCTTTCCCAGATCACATGCATTGTACGGTTTTAATGAAAACTGCGTTCAATTTGTTACGACGTCAAACCGGACGTCATTCTGTTACAGTCGTGAGTCCCAACTTTTGACGTTCAATCTTAGAGTCCATAATGTTGGTTTCTCGTGGAACGACTCTTTTAGGTAACTACTAATTAGTCATCGAGGCCCCATCCTGCTTTGTTTAAATCGTTTAATGAATCCAGGGACACTATATTACATGTAATATAGTGTCCCTGATGAATCATATTGAATTTTACAACTTGTTTTAAGCAGGGACACTATACACACTGATTAGATGTATGTTAATGTATATCTAGTAGTTATGGCTTCATACTTTGTTCAGTTCGCTCTTCTGTCTCTTTTTCACTCTCTCCCCTTTCTCTCCCCCTCTCTCGTTCTGTTTCTCTTTATGTACGTCTGTCTTTCTTTCTGTCTGTCTGCATATATGTCTATCTCTGTCGGTCTGTACATGGTATTCACAGAACAATCAGTGTTAATTGTAATGTTCACACTGATTAGATGTATGTTATATTTAGTAGTTATCTTTGTATTGGCTTAACACTTTGTTCAGTTTGCTCTTCTGTCTCTCTTTCACTCTCTCCCCCTCTCTCTCCCTCCCTCTTTCCCCCTCTCTCGATCTGTTTCTCCTTATGTCTGTCTGTCTTTCTTTATGTCTGTATGTATGTATGTCTGTATTTCTGCATGTCTGTCTATCTATGTCTTTCTGTATGTCTGTCAGTATGTATGTCAGTCTTTCTGTGTGTCTGTCTGTCTTTGTCTGTCTGTGTGCCTCACTTTCTATGTCGCTCTGTCTCTCTATGTATGTCTTTGTGTGTCTCTCTCTGGCCTGGCTGTCTCTGTCTCTCTCTATCTTTCTATTTCTGTCTCTGTCTCTCTCTCTCTCTGGCTGTCTCTTCCTCTCTCTATCTTTCTCTTTCGCTCTCTCTCAAGATATCTGTATTTATGTCTGTATGTATGTCTGCCTTTCAGTTTGTCTGTCTATCTATCTATGTATGTCTGTCTTTGTTTCTCTCTTTGTCTCTATATTTCTTTCTGTGTGTCTGTTACTGTCTCTTTCTGTCTCTATGTCTCTCTGTCTCTCTATCTCTATGTCTCTCTGTCTCTGTATGTCTACCTCTGTCTCTTTTTTCTCTCTCTCTCTCCCTCTGTCT
>JASEVX010000006.1:43807121-43828612 GCA_031761405.1 Serripes groenlandicus | reverse complement strand
CATAGCCTAAAAAATGTGAGTATTCTTCACCAGAGAAGTAGTTACCTTCCTACATAAAACTAATCTGCCTGATACCAAACCAGTACGCGGTAAAATTCAAAATGCAAAACCCGCTGATAAAGAGATTCGAACGAACCCATGACCTTTGGTAATAGCCATTGTTTCATTGGGTTGTATGTAAGGAAACCTAAAGACCGGCTGTCATTGAAAGACCATTACCGGTATCACACATATTATCAGAAAACATCCTTTACCGCGTCGGTTCTTTCGCGAACTAGGTATTTCGGATACCGTTTCACTCCGGGACAACTGTTTCCTTTTGAGAACTAGCAAAACGATCAGATTCAACAGTCCGCCAATATTTGAAAACGTTGTCACCATGTGAAAAGACCGATTGTGGTATGTCATCTGTAACAATTTGCATAATCCCATACGCAGCCTTGCCCACCATTGTATGAGAAGGCAATTACGAAGAGGGACATAGCTCGTGCAGCTCGGTGGGGTGGCTCTCATGCTGGCTGACATCTGGTTAAGTGTTGTCTGTATTTGTGATACTTGTTTGTGAAGTTTGATCCACGTTAGAATGTACAGTACGATGTTTGCCAGCAGGACGATGAGAAGTGGTACCGTGGTGAAAAAGATATTCGCCACTTTACCTTTGACGGCATCGAAGTAACAACTGAAATGGATACACGAAAACACGTTTTTGATGATAAGAAGAAGGTTATATTTGACAAAAGTGCAGCGAATGCAGTTTTGAACATAATAAAAGAACTGAGATTACACAGAATTAGCCTTGTTTTTCTTTTTTCTCATAACGTGTTTAAATCTACTTTTACAAATGTTACGAATACCCAATTATATTGCAAATATACGAGGTAAAAAGTTAACGTGCAATGGTGTTTCATGCAAATACGGACAATAGCGTTGATAACATATTGCGTTAATTAACTAATTGTCAGTGGATACAAGTATGTATGATTATCGAAAACCATCCTACTGTTGGTGCAGACAATCATGCACGAGACGATCATTGAACTGAATAGATGTGTAGATCATGTGCCATTCTCCGCTGATATGGATTATAGTGATTGCAATACGACTATTATTACAACTGTGTCAGGATATCCTTCCCGATTAGTTATGGGAAACTGTGATACTACACAATGCTGTTGAAAGCGATGTAATGATATCATAACTTCCCCGATTAGTCAAGGAAACTGTGATACTACACACTGCTGTTGAAAGCGTGTAATACTATCATAACTTCCTGTTTAGTCAAGGATACTGTGATACTACACAAATTTGTTGAAAGCGGTGTAATAATATCATAACTTCCCGGTTAGTCAAGGAAACTGTGTTACTACACAATGCTGTTGAAAGCAGTGTAATACTATCATAACTTCCCGATTAGCCAAGGAAACTGTGATACATGTACTACACAATGCTGTTGAAAGCGTTGATATACTATCATAACTTCCCGATTAGTCAAGGATACTGTGATACTACACAATGCTGTTGAAAGCGATGTAATATCATTAAAGAATACTTGTGTATTAATTAAGTGTATCTTAACCCCCTTGACAGCTGAAAGCGGATTTGTGAAGCCTTTACCACCAGTATAGAGACGGACCGGCCGGTACATCAACAACGTCGGAACAGGTTGTTGGTAGCCAGTTGCCTTGGATGAATGTTTTGTTAAGTACTTATATGTTGGCCTGGTCGCACTCATATAACCGAACAACAATTGGAAATGGAGATAACTTCAATCAATCATATCCTAAAAAATACCAATAACTCAATCCCCCAGTGCTAAACGTTTTTTTTTTTAAAGTTGGCATGCATATTTAGTCAGTGAGTTTGCATGTTGATTTGTTAAACTTTCGACCGCTCTAACCTTTTCCTATATGCAACAACTCTGCAGCAGACGACTTTGATAACATACCCGAACAAATTTGAAATTCTATTTAAATAGTAGTACTAAAATTGAATAGAGTTGAAAACATGGTAACAAAAGGAGAAATTGCTCGTTTTGAGCAATTTCTTCTTTTGTCGCCATGTTTTCAAAAAGCCGTCTGCTTCAGAGGTATCAGAACGCGTATATATGAGGGAAAGCGTAAAGATAAGACAGATTAAAATTTAACTTCCTGGTCGATAGATTTGTCGGATTATTAACTAAAACTTTCCTTCTCCGATAATCGATGAATGAGATTGATTGGGATTAAAGCGGTGTTTAACAATGTTTGAGTAATATAGTGGTGACCACTTCATAACCTATTCTGTGTTTCCTGGCCTTCCTTTACCAGTACTCCACACAACAGACTCTCCAATAATCTGGCTACTTTTCCACATATACTGTTAGCCCATTGATGGAAGGGAGACGAAAGTTGGACAAGCTGGGTTATAACTCCCTACCACGGGATTGAAAGCTCGCGTTTGCCACCGATTGAGCTACCGGGGTTCGGCAGATGAAAGTGTAAACTCAATGCCAGAGAAATATTTGTTGGAGAGTGCTGTCGTGGCAAAACCAGGCACCATACGCTGTAGGTCAATCAGTAGACATGTAATGCTTAGAAAATTTGAAAGAGCATTACTACACCCATTTACTCATTTTCGTAAACTCAATGCCAGAGAAATATTTTACGGAGAGTGCTGTCGTGGCAAAACCAGGCACCATACGCTGTAGTTCAATCAGTAGACAGTTCATGCTTAGAAAAGTTGAAAGGACATTACACCCATTCACAATTAGTTATATTCGATATATTGATTAACGATCTTTTAAGTGAGGCTCGACATCGGGGAAATACGCATTCGAAAATAAAGCTCAAGATCAGCATGTGCCCACCTGCATTATTCGCAATCGGATCATCAAAGAATATCCTATTAGGTAATCACAACACAGATCAGACTGTAGAAATGTCTGAGATTATCTGGAAATTCAATGGTTCACACATGTTCGAAGGCCTATTTTCTTGTGTCAAAGAACGTACAATATACTTACAATACACCATTGGGACCTAACTGGCCACAGCTCAAAGCCACGACCGCTCCGATAAACGGGGTGCCGAATGTCCACATCAATATACGCCAATCCCAACGTCCAAAATTGAGATTTTTATTGAAATACATCAACATGAACGCATTTATGGCTACAATGTTAACCATCAAATTCTGTGCCGTTACAAATTCAGCGAGCATAAAACCATAGAACTGACACAGTTCTACTGGGTACACGTGGTTTCTTACAATAGCTATATGCAAATGGTCTGTAAAATGGGACACGTTGAATAAACCGTCACAAATGGCCAAGTACACTATAAATCGTTCACTCTTACTCCATTTCGTGAAGAATGTTCGAAAGCTGTTTTGTCTAAAAGACAGCACGATCGATAATATGGCACAAATAAGACTAATGCATATGCATACGATAGCCGGAATGTGGATCTTATAAAAGGTATCGTCTTTGATTCCATAGACCTCCACATCGTATCCACTTCTATAGGAGTGTGATGAATTTGCCATGGTTTTTTCTGCTATCTACAATTATAACATTTAATCCATTATTACACACAGACGGCATTTGACACCAGCCGTAGAACATGACCCCTGAACACATTGCAATAAAGGGGGACATTGCTCAAAACGAGCAATTCCACCTTTTATCGCAATATTTTTAACTATTTATAAATCTTTCAGTTTTCAAGATTGCTGAAATTGTTTTCTGATTATTGTAAAACAGACGACCTTTGAGGAAGTAATGGGTTTAATAGCCCTAATACAAACCAGAGTAATGATACCACGTGGGTTGTTATTGAAAAAATTAATTACATAATATTTCCCCATATTGAAAATAAACACACTTATCAAATAGGGAAAAGTTGCTCGAGGTATATCCTGTATAGCAACGGGGCGTTTGTAAGTACGATATATATTTTCACCAGCTGAAAGTGTTAGTTAAATCATGTAAAACGAAACTTCCCAGCTTTGTGATAAAACACTATATTACAAAAGAAACGAACACATTTTCGGTTGAGCCTATTTCACGTCACACTACTTTAAATATTTCAAACTTTAGTATGTCAATACACTATCTCAATCTTCAAGGAATGTGATACAATCGTCATAAACAAGTTTAACCTGTATTTCAACGGTGCGTTTGTAGGTACGATATATATTCTCACCCGCTCAAAGTGTTAGTTAAATCAAGTAAAACGTAACTTTCCAGCTTTGTGATAAAACACAATATCACAAAAGAAACGTCTATTTCACGTCACACTACTTCACCAGCTTTGTGATAAAACACTTTATTATATGCCTGTACATTTTCCGGTGGAAATATATGCAGATTGACATGCGCAAATACACCACGACAGATTAAAATTCCGTATCTACATGCGGTGTAAATACAAGATTGTGACGTCAGACAGTGCGCGGAATACTTTCAGCGAGGTATCCCCAATAAACAATGTATTGAATCTGTATATTTAATAGTTTTTTCGCTCTTCATAGATCGTAGGTATATAATACGAAAAAAAACCATGAATGGGTTTTTTCGCTTATAGTTAACAGGTGTGAGATTTTTTTTTTTTTTTTTTTTTTTTTTCAATAAATAAATAATATAAGTCAATCGCACGACTTAGTATCTCGTGCGCACGACTTAGTAACTCGTGCGCACGACTTAGTATCTCGTGCGCACGACTTAGTATCTCGTGCGCACGACATAGTAACTCGTGCGAACGACATAGTAACTCGTGCGCACGACTTAATTTTCTCGTGCGCACGACATACTATCTCGTGCGCACGACTTAGTATGTCGTGCGCACGAGATAAATAAAAACATACACATGTCACGTCTGTGCCACAGTACGGTGGCACAGAGGTGACATGTGTATGTTTTTATTTATCTCGTGCGCACGACATACTAAGTCGTGCGCACGAGATACTATGTCGTGCGCACGACTTAATTAAGTGGTGCGCACGACTTAGTAACTCGTGCGCACGACATAGTATCTGGTGCGCACGACTTAGTAACTCGTGCGCACGACGTAGTATCTCATGCGCACGACTTAGTATCTCGTGCGCACGACTTACTATCTCGTGCGCACGACTTAGTAACTCGTGCGCACGACATAGTAACTCGTGCGCACGACTTAATTATCTCGTGCGCACGACATAGTATCTCGTGCGCACGACATAGTATCTCGTGCGCACGAGTTACTAAGTGGTGCGCACGACTTAGTATGTCGTGCGCACGAGATAAATAAAAACACACACATGTCACGTCTATGCCACCGTAGAAAATAGATACAGACGGCGTAAACAAAACTTTGTTACCTGTAATTAGAAATATAAATAACTGATGACAGAAGAGTACACCATGTCAGTTTGTTCCCCCGAACGCCTTCTGCGTTTAATCTCTTCCTTGTCAAATGTTGGGATTATGGGGGCCTTTTAAAGGGGCAATTATAAGTGATGTATTTATCTAATGAATTGGGACTTAAATGGCTTTTTCTTTTTATTTGACTATAATTATGATAAGTTAAATGTACTTGATCATACTGTCGACCTACGACCTACGAGCCAGATCAACACTTTCTGAGCATAAAATTGACTGTCGACCTACGACCTACGAGCCAGATCAGCACTTTCTGAGCATAAAAGTGACTGTCGACCTACGACCTACGCGCCAAGTCAACACTCTCTGAACATAAGTTTGACTGTCGACCTACGACCTACGCGCCAGGTCAACACTGTCTTAATGGAATTCTGACTGTCGACTTACGACCTACGCGCCAAGTCAACACTGTCTTAATGGGATTCTGACTGTCGACTTACGACCTACGCGCCAGGTCAACACTATCTTAATGTGAATCTGACTGTCGACCTACGACCTACGCGCCAGTTCTACACTTTCTGAAAATAAATTTGACTGTCGACCTACGACATACGAGCCAGATCAACACTGCCGAGCATAAAATTGACTGTCGACCTACGACCTACGCGCCAGGTCAACACTCTCTGAACATAAATTTGACTGTCGACCTACGACCTACGCGCCAGGTCAACACTATCTTAATGTGAATCTGACTGTCGACCTACGACCTACGAGCCAGATCAACACTCTCTGAAAATGAATCTGACTGTCGACCTACGGCCTACGAGCCAGATCAACACTTTCTGAGCATAAAATTGACTGTCGACCTACGACCTACGCGCCAGGTCAACACTATCTTAATGTGAATCTGACTGTCGACCTACGACCTACGAGCCAGATCAACACTCTCTGAAAATAAATCTGACTGTCGACCTACGACCTACGCGCCAGGTCAACACTATCTTAATGTGAATCTGACTGTCGACCTACGACCTACGTGCCAGATCGACACTTTCTGAAAATAAATTTGACTGTCGACCTACGACCTACGCGCCAGGTCAACACTGTCTTAATGCGATTCTGACTGTCGACTTACGACCTACGCGCCAGGTCAACACTATCTTAATTTGAATCTGACTGTCGACATACGACCTACGCGCCAGGTCAACACTATCTTAATGTGAATCTGACTGTCGACCTACGACCTACGAGCCAGATCAACACTCTCTGAAAATAAATCTGACTGTCGACCTACGACCTACGCGCCAGGTCAACACTATCTTAATGTGAATATGACTGTCGACCTACGACCTACGCGCCAGGTCGACACTTTCTGAAAATAAATTTGACTGTCGACCTACGACCTACGAGCCAGATCAACACTTTCTGAGCATACAATTGACTGTCGACCTACGACCTACGCGCCAGGTCAACACTCTCTGAACAAAAGTTTGACTGTCGACCTACGACCTACGCGCCAGGTCAACACTGTCTTAATGGGATTCTGACTGTCGACCTACGACCTACGCGCCAGGTCAACACTATCTTAATGTGAATCTGACTGTCGACCTACGACCTACGCGCCAGGTCGACACTTTCTGAAAATAAATTTGACTGTCGACCTACGACCTACGCGCCAGGTCAACACTTTCTGAACATAAGTTTGACTGTCGACCTACGACCTACGAGCCAGATCAACACTTTCTGAGCATAAAATTGACTGTCGACCTACGACCTACGAGCCAGATCAGCACTTTCTGAGCATAAAAGTGACTGTCGACCTACGACCTACACGCCATGTCAACACTCTCTGAACATAAGTTTGACTGTCGACCTACGACCTACGCGCCAGGTCAACACTCTCTGAACTTAAGTTTGACTGTTGACATACGACCTACGCGCCAGGTCAACACTGTCTTAATGGGATTCTGACTGTCGACTTACGATCTACGCGCCAGGTCAACACTATCTTAATGTTAATCTGACTGTCGACCTACGACCTACGCGCCAGGTCAACACTATCTTAATGTTAATCTGACTGTCGACCTACGACCTACGCGCCAGGTCGACACTTTCTGAAAATAAATTTGACTGTCGACCTACGAGCTACGACCTACGTGCTAACTTCACACACCTCAAAATAAATCTATAATTTACCCTTTGCAAGGCCCCCTAATCCCCTAATACAGTTTAAGTCGTTCGGTAAACACACCGACAAAATGCGTCTGATAAGGTAGGGTATCCACCAAGGACATTTCTGGTGGTAGTATATCACAAAGAAAGCCAGAAATGATAAGTATGTAGGTCGGACGAATAATGTTACAATTTCATTTTCAACAATTTATCAGTCGTATCACGGCGACCATTTCACCTACTGATGTGTTTCCTGGCCTTAAAAGATGAATCACAATTGAATCGCAGAATGCCAAAAATGATATTGCATATTATTGAATGCATCTTGGTTTTTTTTGTCAAATATTGAAAATTGTAATTTTGCTTGCAAAATATATAAAAAGTGTGAATAACTTACACAACATAATTTCCAATTTGAACCGATTAATTGCAATTTCAGAGTCTTTGACACGAAAATTGAACAGAGATATAATTCATGTATGCATCAGAAATGCTATTTCCTTGCATTCAGTGGGTCTTTGTCCACTATTTCACAGTGAAGGAAATTCTATAAAACGAACCAATTATAAGAATCATAAACAATACTACAGGACCATAACAGAACATATACAACAGCTGATTGAACTTTCTTTATATCTGATTATATGTTCAAGCCACACCTATATGGTGACCCCCTGTCCGACTGGATGCCTATCTAAAGCAAGAACAAACATTCAATAGAGTTTATTTCATTCTCCCAATGAATTTGGGAACTAGGTCAGAACTCGTGTTAAACAGCTAGAAAAAAGCAAGCTATATAAAGAAGCAATTTGGTGGTAAATGCCCCTCCAACCAGTGTCGTCATCCCTGATTATAAACACGCGCTTTAGTCCATATTGAGTAGTATTTTCTAAAACGTTTAGAGGAGAAGCGAACAATGTCGTCCTATATTAGAATTCATGAATATAATGGCTATTAATGGTATACACTGTTTGCAGTTGTAGTTGCAGGTTAAGCGTAACAGGATTTACTTTAAACACACTCAATATTCTCGTATATATGCTATTTTCTTGTTTATAGTACCTAAAAGCTGAAGTGAAGCAAACATAAACGAGCCGTTCCACGAGAAACCAACACTATCGACTCTGCGTAATGTATCGATATAAAGCAGCCGTCATACTCCACGCAGGTTAATTCGAGCCGAAACTGTCAATCTCAGGGGAATAGAGGTAAATGAAAATTCATGAAACGGAAAATCTGCATTAGGTCAAAAGTGCCCGTCCGGATTAGCCTGCGCGACATGAGCAGACTGATTCCGGGTCGATACTTTACGCAGAGTCCTCATTGTTGGTTTTCTCGTGGAACGGCTCAAATTTCATTTAAAGTCACGTATATCTGTTTGTGAATTAAGCGATGTTATCATCCATAGAATCAAAGGTATTTTATCGCATTTTTGTGCGACAAAATTGCAAAAACAAGGCGCTCTATGGATTCAAAACTGAGAGATGATGGTATGCATCAAACATGAGACGCGTCGTATTATGTTTATAACTGATAAATTGGGCGAGATTATGAGATTATGAGATTGTGTGTTTGTTTTATTGGGATGTTGTTCCGTTTTCAACATTATTTCTGTTATATCACGAATACAGTTCATTTCACTTATTCATGATCCCTGTGGAAGCAAACCAGCACTAGGCTAGGAAATGTGCCTTGCACAAGGGCACTTCACCGTAACCGCCACGATGGGGAACGAACCCGGGCCACCTGGTATCAAATCCCCCATGCTATCCACTCGACCACTCACGAGATTGTGAGAGTTTATGAGATGAAAAACAAAATCCCGTCTTTAAATACATGAATCAGCAAGACTAGGAATTTTTAACGGAAGGCGCATAGGTGACGATTACGGCAAATCGTGTCGTGGATAACGCAATATTATTTGAAGAATTGTTGGAAAAAGTTGTTTCCGATTTCAGCCGTTTATACGCATGTTTTGAGACTTTCAAGAACTACAAGTGATGTATCTAGTTCAAAAACTAAACACGGTGAACTCGAGATAATTCAGACACATTTCATCTCAAGGGACGAAGATATAGAATAATGTTTTCTGAAACAGAAAATCCGCAGGAAGCGAAAAGTGTCAGTCCGAATTAGCCTGCGCGGTATACTAAGGCTGATCTGGATCGATACTTAACGCATGTCCACAATGTTGGTTTTCTCCAGGAACGGCTCAAATGTGTTTGATCAAAGGGATCACTCGAAATTTTGTATGGGTCCCTTTCGACTTTGGGTGATCCCTCATGCTCGGTCAATATTCTTTCCGACGTTTGACAAAGGTCACTATGACCAGCGTCTTTCGTCTTCCGCCAATGGGCTAACAAGCTATGTGGAAAAGCTGCAAGTTTTTCGAAAAGTTTATTTTGTGGAGTACTATTTTAAAAAAGGCTGGAAACACAATAATAGGTGAACTGGCCGCCGTGATATTGGTGAAAACAAATTGAAAACGGTGTTAAGCTCCAATAAATCAATCGATCAATCGAGTTATCCCTCGTATATAACAATTATATTTAAGTCGACGAGAAAACCTGCAGAAGCAAAATGCCCTGAGCAGTCCGCCTCATATAAAATCCAAATTCGAAAATAAGTTCTGGTTTATCATACATGTGTGGACCGCCGGTGGCATAGTCGGTAGAGACTTGGGCTGACAATTTAGGGGTTGGGAGTTCGAAACCCAGCTTGGTAAAACTTCGGTCCAACGTTTGACACAAGTCGATGTGACACGTGTCATTCGTCTTCCACCAATGGGTTAGCAGATCGAACCTTCATACCCATATGTTTAGAATTGGTTATTTTAGTGCGCTGTGGCATTGTCATGCAGCAAGAAGCAGTATCACAGTTACTTTCTCCGACTACAAACATGTCGTTAGTATATTAGTGGTATTCGTGCGCTTGAGCAATGGCATGCAGAAAGAAGCAGTTGCACAGTTACTTTCTCCGACTACAAACATGTCGTTAGTATATTAGTGGTATTCGTGCGCTTGAGCAATGGCATGCAGAAAGAAGCAGTTGCACAGTTACTTTTTCCGACTACAAACATTTCGTTAGTATATTAGTATATTAGAGGTATTCGTGCGTTGGGGCATTGGCATGCAGCAAGATGCAGTTCTACAGTAATTTTCTCCATCTACAAACATTCCTTAAGATGTGTGCTTGCGCTGGAGCATTGACATGCAACCGTCAATATTATAGTCGTCGCATATTGTCAAAGTTTACATGTTCTAGTCATTGTTTAAATGTAGAAAAGGGTAAACACCAAAATATAAAAGTATATATGTTAGTTTGTCAAGTTTACAATGAATTTCGGGTTTCATATTTCTAAGAAGACTGGAAAAATGCATACAAGCTTATTTTATGACATAATGCTTTAATGTAGACACATATGTAAAATCACGGATAAAATATCTTATTGAAGCATTTAAAATCAGAAAATTACTTTCAGATGAACAGGTCTTTTATTGAATCATACAGTATGTGCCATAAACTAATGTGTCTATATTTGAATATCTTCAAAAAGATTATGATGTCACTCAAATTAATTCATTATGTACATGTAAAGTATGTATAATGGGTCGGAGGCCGTACAATACAGAATAAAGCATTATCACTAACAACACTAAACATAGGGTATTTAATGAAGCATCCCCCATTCTTGGTTGCCAGAGTCCCCGTAAAGCTATCGCGACGCTTTCTGCATCTGCATGAGCTCGAATATCTCCAAGAAGTACTGGTTAGCACGTCAGATCAAATGACAGGGAGCTGCTCCATGATGAAAGTGAAAGTTGTTACTACAACCTGTCCCAACTGCTTAAGGCAAGTTTCAAAACAACCGAAAATAAACATCTACATATACATATGCCAACCCTGGGAGTGTTTTCAGAGGAAGGCTTATAACAAGAAAGACTTCACATTAAATCTTACTGACAAAGTCAAGCAGCGGGACAAAGGGAGCACACTTCTTAAAACTATTTAAATTGACAATTTGAAAATTACGAGATGCTGACATATTTACCGAGCTTTATGATGCCCTGGTGTAGCATAATCATAGTGGGGGAAAAAACCTACATACCTTCTCTAAGGCCAGCAAATGGGGTATGACAAAGCTTTGGCACGTTATGTGCAGAAAGCAACGTGTGTATATAACGTGTATAGGCATTAGAGCTCCAACGACCTGCCATTTTAATAGTCTCATCAGTATCCAAAGGCAGCAATCATTGTAGCTGCTCCGATTTTGAATGAATGTGTATTGTAAAACTTATAACCTATGTCATGCAAGGCCAGAGATTTTTGTTTAAAAACCACTGAAAATTGGTTTCTTGTCAGTGGTTTCCCATCTAAATGGCAAACTAATGGACCTTCACATTTAGGTCGTGCAATAGGGCAGACACCTGTGTCTCTTTTATGTATTTTTATCTTAGTACCTCTGCCCGCTTGATCAGTTTTTGTATAGCGCAAAACGACAAACATTTCTGCTGAAATAATATGAATATAATTTATTTTCAATACCTGATGCACATTGTCTTTTGAAATAACTAACTCCCAAACTCTGTAAAAAACCAACAAATGCAACACTGAAAGCAGCTGCAAACAGCTCATATGTATTAGAGGTCAGTTGATGTAGAGAATTTACTATTACGAATTATACCGTAAATTCAAATGAGCCTATAAGTTCTATCTATTCTGTCGTTATCCATACCTCACACATACTTCCTGTATCAGAGCTTGAATCTATACATGTATCAGAGGCCGACATTACTTTTTCACAAACATTCTCAATTGCCGTTTCTTCTGAAGTTATTAGGCCTGCAACACATTAGTCTTATGTCTTTGACGTGTCAACCCACGTGACCTATGGTATTGCGAAGACGTACCGTATAATGCTTTCGTTTGAAGGATCGTGTGGCCGTTTGGAACACAGTGACCAACTGAAAATTGAATTCCTTAAGGCGCTTGTCGATATAATTGGAAATTTTGTTCCAGAACTAACAGACAGCGATTTTAAACTTTCACAACTGATATGTAGCCCGTTCAAGGTTGAGTTATTACGGAAGAATATAAGAAATTTGAAAGTGGATGTACCAATCATAGACAGAACTTTTGTAAATTATCACGCAGTCGGTATACAAGTTCGTTCCGTTAATAATAGCACGAAGAATGGTAGGGCAGTGAGGAAACATGGACTGGATACGGGCGATATTGTTGTAATAGTAACATCAACACTGTTGTTTGCTTTCCTGGTTTTTCTAGGGGGAATCGTGGTCTGCAGAGAGTGTTACAAGCGAAAGAGAGCGGCATCGTTCAATCTGCTAGACGTGCCACATGTTAATTTGAAACTTGATGAGTTCACACTGAAGAGAATTCCTCGACCCACAATAACATATTACGATAACAGAGCGAAACCAATTGTAACAAACGGTAGGCATAGACAAGACAATTGAGATGGTATATCAAGGAACGATGGAGAACAAAAAGTAAAACTAAACTCTGACAATATTCTGGAAACATTTTTGATCATAAAGTATGTATGTACAATAAAGAATAAGTTTCCCGACTTCGAGTTATTCATCGTCCTCTGTATTCCTAATAGTTATGTGCTGAGATGTAGCAATCAGTTGCGTTTATATCGCTTAGACAAACACTACTAACATCTTGTATCTACCAGGACTGGTTAGAAAAATATGAACATACGAACAATGAAGGGCGCATTGATATCATCCATCAGGAGTCGACCTAATTAAATACATTGGCCGATGTTATATAGCTTGTGAATAGTGTTCTTCTTGTATTTTTATAGATTACCCCTATTGTCGAAAAGATTTCAATGTTGTCTGTAAAAGAATGTGTAAATAACTATTTTATTGCAAATTATTTCCCAATGTAATTGTACTCTTTTACTTCCGAATTTCATAAAGTCGACTCTGAAAATTGGACAACTCGAAATTGTGTAAAAGTTAATGTCTTAGTGGCAAACAATGTAGATTTCAGGAGAGACAGATCGTTACGAGCAATCTCACATGATTCTGCATTGTTTGCAAAAGCCTTTAATTGCCTTTGTCACCGAAAGATTAAAATGTTGAATATACTTTATTTTTATAAGTAACTGTCTGCACTACTACTCATAATGCAGTATCTTATTACCCCCATGCCTTTGTTATCAACGTCCATACACATGTACATGGTATTCAATGTAGGAGTGGGGATCGTGCATATTCTCACACTGTCTTAAATATTCCTACCTAAATTGATATGAGGTGGGATTTTTTCATAAACAAAGAAGCAAAAATGCCTCATTTTTTAATTTTTACATAGACAAAGAAGAAAAAATGCCTCATTCTGTATTTTTTACATAGACAAACAAGGAAAATTGCCTCATTTTTGTATTTTTTGCATAGACAAAGAAGGAAAATTGCCTCATTTTTTTTGGTATTTGTTGCATATACAAAGAAGGAAAATGCCTCACTTTTTGGATTTCTTACATAGACAAAGAAGCAAAAATGCCTCAATTTTCTGATAAAATTTCCCCTTTCCTTTCGTATCCTAGATCGGACACTGCCCTTTTTTGTATATTATATGTATTGGCCTAGATTTAATAACCGGTTATACTAATAATACAATCACATTCTAATCAAGCCTATAACTTCGCTGTTGTAGTAAACGACAATATGCTAACAGTGAATTATTTGGTCTGATATCAATGTGATTGGAAACAATATCAAACATTTGTCCTCTTATGAATGAATGCGCCAATGAAATGCTAAAACTTTATGTTTTTACCAAATAATAAAAGACTTGACAATCAAAACGTTGCCTTTTAATCAGTAATTGTTGCACATTTACTATTGTCAGCTGCCCTGTGTCGCTGTGCTCTGTGTCTCTTTCCTTGTGTCTTTGATGTCGCATTTATTGTTTCAGAGAAAATACTTTTCACGTAGTTGTGTTGATGTTGCCGCGCTTTGGTTATTCAGCTATATACATCGTTAATAGTAGGGTTATTTCGTAAACAGCAGAGGCAAATAAATCCACCTGTTATAGGACAACTTACGCGAAATAACTTTGTGACCATGTTCATCTACAGCCAAATAGTCCCTGTTTGGGAAGTAATGAGTGTATACCTTGACCCGAATATATTGCATATATAACAATGAGTTTAATTTCATTACACATATGTAAAGAATTAACTGGAACTGTTTGATTTTACATTTTTCGCTACTTTAACCTCATGTGAAAGTGAAAGTAGAGAATGTAAAAAACCTTTTTTTACCTAGCCCGGTTCTGTTCAAAATTACATAATACATGCCCCCCCCCCCCTTTTCTTTGGATTATTATACAGCTTTTAGGTAAGTCTTTTCAATGATATAGAGTGTTCTACCTGTAAAACGGTTAGGCAGTTGGACAATTGAGGGACTTACATACCATAATGATATCCACGTACATTGATGCAAGTAGGCCCCTCTTTAGCCTCACATATGAACTATCAAATGAAAACGTTTTGTCTTCTGTGGCAAGGTACACATCTGTCGTAAACACTGGACATCCAATTCACAGTATAAACGTTTAAATGTTTAGGCAAATTAATTATCATTCTAACAAACATGTATGCTTACAGACATATAAGTTCATGTTCATATTTGATGACCACGTTTTACACTTTTCTTTACGACACAATCTTTATTGTCCAATGGGAGACCACTTCAGTCTTATGAATTCTTTGCCCGGCGCTCCGATCCGAATTGCTTCCCTTTGACCAAGCAACACGCGTCTGACGTAAAGTGGCCTTACAGTAAACTTATACAAATTAAGAAACCAGTCGAATCTGTTTTAACGAAGCAGTTACTCCAGTACCGTGATTTAACTTTAACGTGAATATTTAATTTAGCCAACTCTTTCCAACATACAACAAATCTACAGCAGATAACTCTGAAAACATTTAGTCAAAAGAATGGATACTCTCCTTCAATGCGAGAGCAATTATTGAATGAAGTTGAACACATTGGGACAAAAGCAGAAATTGCCCAATATGAGCAATGTCTCCTTTTGCCACAATATTCTCAATGGTTGTCTGTTTCAGTGGTGTCAGAAAGCGTCTGCTTGAGAAAAGGCGTTAAGATTATAATCTACACGTGTCTGTCCAGAATGATTATATCACAGTTATGTACTACCTCCTAGTCGAAACGGATTTACATCTTTTGCCTGACGCAGATCAAATGCACGTGATTACCAGTCAAAACTATTATTATTACTCTATACCTCTATCGCCCTGAGACGGAATGTATCGGCCCGGATTAGCCTGCGCGGACTGCCCGGTCTGATCTGGATCGATACATAACGCAGTCCATAGTGTTGGTTTTCTCGCGGGACGACTCATATCTAAATAGATTAACCGTAAATCTTAGCCTCGTTTCGAATAAGACATTGTTGGCGAGAATAATGTTAACCCTTTACCACATACAGCAAGTCTGTAGAAGACGACTTTGAATATATATCGGAAAAAATACTAAAAATCTCCACAAATGAAAATATACTAATTGAAAAGAGTTGAAAACATTGAGCAAAAGGAGAAATTGCTCATTATGAGCATTTTTTCCTTTTGCAACAATGGGTAGCTCTAGAGGGGTCAGGAAGTGTCTGTGTGTGGGAAAGGGTTGATTCGTGAGAAGTGACTCGTGCATTTTCTCTTTGTTGATATATAGGTAGGGGATTTCACAGGTAATTGTTATAGATACTATGAGCAATCCCGCGGGAAAACCAACATTGTGGACTATGCGTCAAGTTTCGACCCGGATCAGACTAAGCATGCCGCGCAGGCTTATGGTAAATCTTTACTGTTTCGCTTTTGGTTTCAACGTTTTTCCTCTGGGACATTGCTTCTTTATTGAACGCGGATGGGGCTCAAAGAGATACACACAATATAAACACACCAGTCCATTTTTACACTTTATTTGTTTCTATGGAACTCCATAAAACTTAGTGGTTTTTGGGATAGGGGCGTTTGATAGGGGCGTTTCGCCACTATCCCATAGCGAAGCTGCTTTCGAAAAGTCGGATTAAAGCTGCAACCGCAGTCCACATGTGTATACCTACACCAAAATCGAGTTTTGATTGGTTATAATCTGCCTTTTCAACGATTTCATTGGTTCGACCGAATCACGAAACCCTCCGCTTGCATAAATTTATCAGACAAAATAGTTTCTATGAATGAAACACACTCTGAACTATGGTTGACCTCAATGTCAGTAGTGTGAGGTAACGTCGACCGTTCTGTGACCCCATTAGTTTACAACAGTCGACTTATAGAGAAATGTGCAAAGCACTGTAAATACAATTATTGAAAGGAGTTGAAACCATTGTGGCAAAAGTAGAAATTGCCTACGAAAAGCAATTTCCCCTTTTGTCACAATGTTTTCGATTGTCGTCTGCTGCACATGCGTCTGTAAGCGTCTGTAGGCGGAAAATGGTTACATCCTTCCCATGGAAGCGGAACCCTTTCCGTGATACTATAACAGTTCGAAATTTAAAAAGTATTGTTGAAAATGGAGCTATTGCTGACAATGAGCAATTCCTCCTTTTCACACAATTATTTCAAACACGTTTCAAATTAATTCTTTTCATATTTAAACGTTTTACTATGGACGTTCTTTCCCTCTTTCTCCCTTCCGGACACATTTTGAATAACATGCTAGAGATGAATGATTACGAGCAATTTTGCCTTACATCAAGGGGAAAAATATATAGTTGAAACCTTTGTGGAAAAAGAGGAAATGGGTCATGATAAACAATTCTGCAGCCGTCTGCTGCACATGCGTCAAAAAGCGACTGTAAGCGGGAAAGGGTTGAACCGTTCCCGTTATAGCTACTTAGTTACAAACAAATGTTGAAAGTATATTTACAAACGGAGCAATTGCTGACAATGAGCAATTCCTCCTTTTCAAACAATGCTTTGAAACATGAATCAATTTGTTTCTATAACCTAGATAACGAAAACATTTGTCTACAGTTATTATTTTAACCTTTGCCCCTTTTAGACACATTTGACTAACCTTAACAGATGAATGATAATCAACAAGTTTGTCTTTTTCCACAATGTTTTCATCACTATTCAAAATCATACTTTTATTAAATCAGGTCAATAGTTATGCCTTAGTTCAATGTTGTTTGCTGTATATTTAGTCTATGTGGTCAAGGTTAAGGAATACTGTAAACAAACTTGTTACAACATAATTCGTCCAAAGAGAGAGGTCCTACTGTGTATACATGCCATGAAATAATGTTACAAACGGTCTCACCGCTACTGGGGAATTGTTGGTAAAACAGGTCGCGTTTTGTGTTGAATATTCTCATGTGTCGCTGTATGTAGACCCTACTAGGAAATAGAAATTATATCTACAAATTATACATAAGTTAATTTCAACATTGATTGATTGGGGTTTAACGCCGTTTTTAACATTTCTTCAGTCATATCACGGCGGCCAGTTCACCTACAAATGTATTTCCTGGTTTTCTCAAACCAGTACTCCTCACAACAATCTTCCCAAGCAACTGGCTGCGTTTCCACATAGACTTAGCCCATTGGTGAAAGACGAATGACGCATGTCGCATTGACTTTTGTCAAACGACTGAAAGAAATTTGACCGAATTTGTCAACACATCCGAGTTATAACCGCAAGGTCATTATTTATTTTATAATTGAGAAGCTTCTAGCGATTTTGGGACTAAAATTATAATGTATATGCATTTGCGTTAATTTAAGACTCAACGTTCATCAACGTGTAATATAGTCCTAGATGTATCTGTTGACAAATAAACTAGAAATGTAGTCTAAATAGGTTTTTGAAAATTAACCTTGACGGTCCGGTCCCGTTTCGGAGATACAATTAAATTGCAAATACTTTACAAATACCATAATCTAAGCTGACATGTTTTGACGCATCGGACCAGTCTTCTGTAATCAATACTTTATGAGTTGTCTCCGTCTGTAAAGCTTGGAGGTATAATCCGGCGTCCGGCCGGCTGTCTGCCTGAATGTGCATTCGTCCGTCCGTCATGGATTGCATGTATTGGTTAACACGTTGTTTCTGTATGGCAGATTTATTTCAAAGTGGTCACAGTTATACCCGTGTGATCAGGAGAACGGCAAAGTACTAGGTACATAACTGTGGTCTGTTTTTTCAGTTATCTCCATTTTTCCTTATTTAGTTCAGCGATTGTCTCAATTAACTTTCATTGTATCAATTTCAAACTTGGTTTGTAGGTAACTTATGACCTACATATTTGCAGTGCACCATAACCATAAATTTAGCATGCTGCGTTTGGAGTGTGTATATTTTTGTCTTTCGATGTTCTCACTTATTATATGCAACACATGCGTTCCGTGAAATTCCCTTTTTCGTTAATGAGTGCTTCCCCAAGCTTTGTACTTCGTCAAATCTAATCTGTTTTTTAGGTGTAAACTCAATTTTTTCATTTCTTCGGTTATTGTCTCAATATATGACCAATATATCAATTTAAGACTTGGTGTATAGGAAACTCAGAGCTGCAATTGTGCAGTGCAAAAGAAACATAACTCTATAATGCTTTCGATCGTCTTTCATTTATCAGCATGATTACAATATACATTGTGGATCTTTAGTGATTTCTGAACTAGAAATATTTTAATTAAGGGTAGCTGCTCGGGTTTTTTTTGTCAATCTTTTGTCCTTCGATATTTTGTTTATACAAGAAAAGGGTAAAACTTTGACAAATGAGGTATATGTTATTGGCAGGCAAAATGTGTTGCTTCAAACATTTTTGGTTTGGTTTGTTTAAAGGTCATTGTTTCATTGTTTCAACAATGTTTGTCCATATGATCTATGCCATATGTCTTCAACTTACATATGCCCCCTATACCATCAGCGCTTTCAGCGCTTTGATTAACATTGTTGAAGGGATATCCCAAACATAACGTAACTATAACAATAACAATATATAGATATTAAAGTCGAACACCACGTCGCTTCCAATGCGAACTCCAAATCTTCACTCATATCTATTTTTTTAACTGTTTTAATACCAACCATTTACCGGCACATGACATTCATAAGCTCCATTGTTAAATATATATGCAATGTCTGGAAAGCGATATATGTCTGCTGGATTTGACATGAGTGATAAGTATAAAAATGTATTTTCTTAGTATATAACAATACATCATACATTTCTTTGAATTACCGAATTTTCAATTAGGTTGTTTAGCCAAATACCTTATCAATCAAGCTAAATAATTCTGACATAGTTTAACATTCAAGCTATATTTCAAGGTGACAATTATGAAAATTCATCTATAACATATTTTTCAATGCGCTCTTTCCGAAAAAGTAAATATTAAAGTACGCGAAACCATATTTGAGCTATAAGAGTATAAACAACTCATATAAATTAAATATCAATTGTTGGCGTTCAGCGTCTTTCTAACTTTTGTAAAGCAATATCATCCTTTACGGCATAACACCTAGACCGGACAGACACTTTTCGCCTCAAGTGGATTTTCTGTTTCAGGAAGTATTGCTCTATACCTCTATCACCCTGAGACGGAATGTGTCGGCCCCAGATTAACCTGCCCGGACTGCGCAGGTTGATCTGGTTCGATACATTACGCAGAGTCCATACTGTTGGTTTTCTCGTGGAACGGCTCTTTTAGTAAATCTACTAATTAGTTATCGAGGGCCCACCTTGCTTTGTTTAAATCGTTTATATTTCATTAACCCTTTCAGCGCCGAATTGTTTAAAGTAGACACTTCCATGTTCAAACTCGGATGACACTATTTTCAAATAGAGGATTTTTGGAATATATTTATAACTCACAGCCAAACAATGCAGATTTCAGGTGAGGCAGCTCGTTACGAGCTGACTCACCTGAATCTGTATTGTTTGCAAAAAGCTCAATATTGCCTTAGGCGCTGAAAGAGTTAAGGAGCGTATTTCATATCATTGAAGGTTTATATTGATTGCTTAACAATTTATTAAAAATAGTAAGAAAAAAACAGAGGAAAATATGGGGTCTTGTTTTAAGTAATCGAAAAAGGTTTAAATTGTTTTTGGTTTATTTCACCAAAAGGTATACGTGTATAACTCAATGCAGTTTTAAAGTATAAAAATCCACTGTATGAAACAAGATAACTGCATTCCATGTTGTTGGTATTTCAAAAACAATACTGTCACTATTAATTAATGAAGATAGAGTTACATTTCACCCTTGTAAAACTAGATTTATACATATACTTCGTGTTGAAATATATAATTTTGGCTTTAGTAATAAGAAGCATATTTGCTCCATTAGGTAATTTCCATTAAAATAACATGTATTACATCCACAACAACAATGTCTACACCACGTACTTTCTCGATAGATAAACAATATTGAAAAGCGGTGTTCGAAATTTAAGAACGATACATTGATCGAAATATTTGCAATAAAAGTGACCCTTTTCTTTTGAAACTGAGTGTAGTGTTATTAAGGTTTTAAGATTCAAGGATGTAACCTTGTTTTAATTTCATTTATTCATTTTGACACGGATACATATTGTTTCAAACGGAAATTAAGCATTACATGGTATTCACGGAACAATCAGCGTTAATTACAATGTACACACTGATTAGATGTATGTTAATGTATATTTAGTAGTTATGACTTAACACTTTGTTCAGTTCGCTCTCTTCTGTCTCTCTTTCACTTTCTTCCCTTGTATTGACTTGACACATTGTTCAGTTTGCTCTTCTGTCTTTCGTTCACTCTCTCTCTTTCCACCCCCCCCCCCCCCCCCCCCCCCCCCCCCCCCCCCCCCCCCCCCTAACGCGTTGTGTTTCCCTTTATGTCTGTCTGTCTTTCTTTCTGTCTTTCTGTCTTTCTGTCTTTCTTTCTGACATACCTTAAATCTCATAATTACTAGACGCAGAGAGTCATAGAAGCAGC
>JASEVX010000006.1:43608666-43806921 GCA_031761405.1 Serripes groenlandicus | reverse complement strand
TGAAAACATTTTGGATCTTAAGTACGTATCCGATCAATCGACTCTTCCATGTTGAAAAATGGATAACTCGGAAGTTATTTATGTCCTAAGTGGCAAACAATGTAGAGTTTTAGGGGGAGACAGATCGTAAAGAGCTGTCTCACCTGATTCTGCATTGTTTGCAAAAGCATTTAATTGCCTTTGTCAGCGAAATGATAAAATGTTGAATATATTTTATGCAGTATATTATATACCCTAATGCCTTTTTTAATAACTGTCCAAAAACGGTATTGACGTTAAATGTACCCTCTTTCAGTGTTCAATGTAGGAGTGGGGATCGTGCAAATTCATACTACCTTTTGATATTCCCCCCCCTAAATTTGTATGGACGGTTTTTTTTTTTGTTTATAGACAAAGAAGAAAATGCCTCATTTTTGAATGTTTACATAGGACAAAGAAAGGAAAAATGCCTTATTTTTGGATATTTACATATACAAAGAAGGAAATTGCCTCATTTGTGTATTTCTTGCATTGACAAAGAATGATAAATGCCTCTTTTTGGGAATATTTACATAGACAAAGAGATGAAAATATGTTTTTTTATTTGTTTTTTTGCAGGGAACAAAGAAGGAAAAATGCCTCAATTTCGGATAACTTCGCTGGTGTAGAAAACCTCATATAAACTAACAGTTAAGTTTTTGGGTCTGATACCAATGTGATTGATAATAATATCAAACATTTGTCCTCTTATTTGCGCGAATAAAATACTAAAACTGTATGTTTTTTCAAAACCAGTAAAAGGACTTGACTATCAAAGTGTTGGTTTTAATCAGTATCTGTGACACAATTACTATTGTCAGCTGCCCTGTGTCTCTGTGCTCCGTGTTCTTTGTCTGTTTGATGTTTTGACACAGTATTCAATGAATTGTTTCAGAGAATTACCTATCATGTAATATAAGTTGTGTTGATGTTGCAAGCGTTGTTGTTCTTCAGCTATATAAATCGATTGTAGTAGGGTTATTTCGTAACAATATGATGAGCTGACCAGAGTAACATTAGCGAATGCAAGACATTCACCTCTTATAGGTCAACTTACGCCCAAATATCCAATTGTGAATGTGATTACATTTTTAAGAAAAAAACATGTTTTCTGAAATGGCTCTAAGATGTCAATATAGCTAAAAGCAAACAATGCTTTCAGTTAGATTTGTTTGTTTTGTTTGGAGTTTAAACGCCGCTTTCACACCGAGCTTTAGTCATATCACGGCGGTCAGTGCACTACCCATGTTTTCCTGGCTTTTCCACACCAGTACTTACACAACATCTTCCGAAGCTACTGACTACTTTCTCACATATATCAGAGGTTTAGAGGCAATGGAAAACATCGCCCGAAGAATGTCGCCGCAACCGGGTATCGAACCCTGTGACCTCCAGATCACGAGTCAGATACGCTACCCAATTGAGCTACCCGGCGGGCTGCATTCAGTTAGAGGATATCAATACACTTTCAACTTTTCTTCCAATGGGAGGACCAATTCAAGTCCTAATGAATTGTCCCTGCCCGGCCGCTCTAGCACCGAGTTACTATCCCTTTGACAAAACAGACGCGTCCTGACGTAAAGTGGTCTTACTGTAAACTTATACAAATTGAGAAACCAGTTGAATCCTGTGTAAACGAAACTGTCATTTAACTCTGACGTTAATATTTAATTTACTCTGTCCCAACATACAACAATACTGCAGAAGATAACTTTGAAAACATTGTGTCAAAAATATGCAAGAGCAAATTATTGAATGGAAGTGGAAACATTGTGAGAAAAAGCAGAAATCGCTCAATATGAGAATGTCTCCTTTTGCCAGAATGTCTCCAATGATTGTTTGTTTCATAAGTGGTCAGAAAGGCTTCTGCATGAGAGAAAGGGTTGATATAATAATCTACACGTGTCTGTCCAGCATGATTATATCACAGTTAACAACATACTACCTCCTAGTGAAACGGATATACATCGTTGCCTGCCGCAGATCAAATGCACGTGTTAACAGTCAAAACTAAAATCAATCCAAATATAACTTTCACGTATCTTGTATTGGTCTAATCAGTTGTGACATTTTTTATTTAAACCTAGATTTAACCAAAATAGTGAACGAACGTGACAAAGCTCTTATCTAAAAAAACTCAAGGTTAAATGTGCTTCATGTATACATATGACACGAACATTGAGGTTTGAAGAAAATGGCAATTGCGATCATTTACATGATACATTATCGGTTTTTAGTCAAAAGCGTTCCCCTGATGTATGCATATATATTGGATAACCTAGAATATCTGGATCAGTTTGCGGCCGAGGTGCAGGTTGGTCAGGATGTCTGCTGGTCAGTATTTGTACATATATGTTGTTAAGTGATGTGGTACCAAATGTATCAACAAATCTGTGCCCTATATATAGTGTGAGTGGATGTCGTGTGGTATATGTCATGCTCTTTGATTAACAAACAAGGGGGGGGGGGGGGACGAATTTTGATGCTAAGCATCAAAGACGGTCCGCGCATGATTTTTAAAGCATGACCTTAAAAGGGAAGCAGATACAGTTTCAAAATACATTTAAATAACCTGTGGGCAAACGGACAGGTAGGTAAATAATTTTGGAACAAGAAGGCCAAATGTACCTTTATCTAAACAAGAATGCAACGTGATTAAACTGGCTCGTTTTCGAAAGACTGTATCGTGTAAACAAGAAATTGTTTACGGACGACGCTCGCTCGCACGCAACGCACGCACGGACGACGGACGAATCGCCACGGACATAAGCCCTTCTGGCCTTTGGCCAGTAGAGCTAAAAACGAGAGTATATAAACAAAAAAATACAAATAAGTCTACAAGTTTAAAGAATATTTATATCACATATAGTCAACATACTAGCAAAAACTACAATGGTCTGAATGACCAACCTGTATTGGGGAGGAACGTTTTAAGTTTAGTAATACAAACAGAAATAAATAGAAAACAAGAGGGCCATAATGGCCTATATCGCTCACCCTGATTTAATAGAACTTAATAGTTTTCAAATTGTATACTCTATACATATAGGAAAACAAGTCAACCTTCCCTGGTGGCCATGTTTTTCAACGGATCGGATTTATTTGAACAACCTTGGTAGAAAGGTCACCCAACGGGATAAATTTGTGCCAAATAATTTTTAAATCAGGCAGGTGCTTTTGGACAAGAAGATTTTTAAAGATATTACAAATGCACATATTAGGAAAACAAGCCCCGCCCCTGGCGGCCAAGTTTTTCAATGGATCGGATTAATTTGAACAATCTTGGTAAAAGGTCCCCCCAAGGGAACATTTGTGCTCAAATTATCTTTAAATTGGGCCGTACAAGAAGATTTTAAAAGTATTTTTACAATGCACATATAAGGCTAGCTCAGCCCTGGCAGGCCATGTTTTTGACGGATCGGAATATTTGAACAAGCTTGGTAAAGGGTGCCCAAGGAACATTTGTAAATTAGTTTTCAATCAGGCTAAATACTTTTGGACAAGAGATTTTTAAAGTTTTTAACAATGCACATACATGTATTAAGGAAAACCAAGCTTCGCCCCCTGGCGGCCATGTTTTCAACGAATCGGAATTATTTGAACAATCTGGTAAAGGGTGCCTCAAGGAACATTTGTGCAAAAATATTTTCAAATCGGGCCAGTACTTTTGGACAAGAATGATTTTAAAAGTTTTTAACAATGCACATATAATGAAACAAGCTCCGCCC
Organism: Serripes groenlandicus; assembly: GCA_031761405.1. NCBI lineage: Eukaryota > Metazoa > Mollusca > Bivalvia > Cardiida > Cardiidae > Serripes > Serripes groenlandicus. Next base: position 43,803,175 of record JASEVX010000006.1, on the reverse strand, counting down.
CCTGGTGACCATGTTTCCTCCACTGATCGGAAATATTTGAACAAACTTGGAAAAGGGTGCCCCAATGAAACTATGTGCAAATAATTTTCAAATCAGGCTAGTCTTTTGGGACAAGAAGATTTTTAAAGTTTTAACGATGCACATATAAGAGTAAACAGCTCGCCCCCTGGGACCATGTTTCTCAACGGATCGGAAATATTGAACAAACTTGGTAAAGGGTGCCCCCAAGGAACATTTGTGCATAATAATTTTCAAATCAGGCCAGTTCTTTTGGACAAGAAGATTTTTAAAGTTTTACAATGCACATATAAAAGGAAATCAAGCTCTCCCTAACAAACTGCGGCCATGTTTTTCTACGGATCATAAATGTTTGAACAATCTTGGTAGGAGGGGTACCCCAAGGAACATTTGTGCAAAATTATTTTCAAATCGGGCCAGTACTTTTGGACAGAAGATTTTTTTAGATTTGGCTATTTCCCCTTTCCTGATGCCGCAGCTAACCAAAGTCTACTTGGAATTAAATTCTTTGAACACTTTGAAAGAAGACCACCTTAACCCTAAGACCCATTTCCTGTGAAGTTGTTTTAAAATATGTACATTGGTTTAGTAGGAGAAGTCATTTGTAGGGAAATTGTTAACAGACGGACAGACGACGACGACGACGACGACGACGCCGGACGCCGGACGGTGAGTGATCACAAAAGTCACCCTTGCCTTCGTGCTTAGGTGAGCTAAAAACATTACCCCGAATCTTTTTTCTGAGCTTGATGAATCGAGTCGTCAAGAGCAGTAAACCAAACATTAAAAAAAAGCGTAGCCTAGTGAACTCGTAAAACCAACTCATATTAAACAAAGCTTAGCTAATTTGTTGGGGAATCAGTTATAAAAACAATTGAAATGTGTCTAAAAATTTGTAACCAATTGTAAAAGATGTACATATTTAGTATCTTGTTGTTTCTTAAATCAGTTAATACAATTTATTCAATCATTAAAGGCTGTTTTTTCAAAACATATTACAGAGTTTTTCTTTACAATAATATTTGGTTGGTTGCTCCCTTTCGATACGTCACCCCATGGTACAAAATTAAAACCCTATCCCATACCACTGACGCCCGCGCTTCCACGCGGCCGTCAATAAAATATTCATTTGATGAGAATGAGAACGCTTCATTCCATAGAAGAAGTAGCAATTATTATTTTATATAGAAGTAGTACTTCGTATTTCATGTAGAAGTAAGTCCTTCGTATTTCATGTAGAGTAGTTCTTCGTATATTCATGTAGAAAAGTAAAACCATGTTTCATGTAGAAGTAGTCCCTTCGTATTTCATGTAGAACTAGTCCTTCGTATTATTCAGTAGCAGTAATCCTTCGTATTTCATGTAGAAGTAGTCCTTCGCAGTTCATGTAGAAAAGAAAACCATATTTCATGTAGAAGTAGTCCTTTTATTCATGTAGAAAGTAAACCATATTCATTTTATAGAAGTAGTCCTCGTATTTCATGTAGAAAAGTATACATACTTCATGTAGAAGTAGCAACTATTAGTTCGTGCCAATTGTATTAGAAACGTGTCCATGTATATGTAGGGAAATATGATCGTCAAAATGGTCAAATTCTCCCATGCATTGACGGTTAGGCGACAGAGAAAGTAGGACATAGCGAGCCGTCCCGCAGAGAAAACCAACATATCGCCTTTGCATTATGTATCGACACAGATCAGCCCATGCATGCCGCACAGCTAAACCGGCCAGACACTGTCGCTTCATGTGTGATTTTATGTTTCAGGCATCATTACTCTATTACCTCTATCCCCCTGTGACGGAATGAGTCCATAATGTTGGTTTTCTTGCCGGGACGGCTCATATCTAAATAGGTTAACCGTAACATGGAAAACCTTAGCCTCGTTTCGAATAAGACATCTCCCCTTGGCGAGGATAATGTTAACCCTTTCCCACATACAGCAAGTCTGTAGAAGACGACTTTAATATATCTCGGAAAAAATGCTAAAACTCTCCATTAAATGAAAGTATACTAATTGAAAAGAGTTGAAAACATTGAGCAAAAGGAACAAATTTGCTCATTATGAGCATTTTTTCCTTTTGCCCAGCAATGTTTTTTTTTTAAAGCCGTTAGCTGTAGAGGGGGTCAGGAAGCGGTCTGTGTGTGGCAAAGGGTTGATCCGTGAGAAGAATGAAGCGTGCATTTTCTCTTTGTTGATATATAGGTAGGGGATTTCACAGGTAAGTGTTATAGATACTATGAGCAATCCCGCGAGAAAACCAACATTTGTGGACTCATGCGTAATGTATCGACCCGGATCAGACTTTAGCATGCGCGAACGTTAGACTAATGTTACGCTGTTACTTTTTCGCCATTTGGGTTCAAACGTTTTTCCTCATGCAACATTGCTTCTTTGTTTTACGCGAATGGGGTTCATAAGAGATACACACAATATATACACGCCAGTCCTTTTTTACTCTTTATTTGTTTCTATGTAACTCCATAAAACTTAGTGGGTTTTTTAACATTGTTGAAGGGATATCCCAAACATACCGTAACTATAACAATAACGAATATATACATATTAAAGTCGAAAACCACGTCGTCTCCAATGCGAACTCCAAATCTACACTCATGTCTCTTTTATTTTAACTGTTTATTTTTTTACCTAACCCATCATTACCCATCACAACCATTTAAATTAAGTCATATAAGTGACCAATCATGTCTGGAAGGCGATAATTATGTCTGCTTGTTTTGATAATGAGTGATAAGTAAGAAAATGGCTCTTCTTGGTATATTTAACCAATACATTTCTTTGTATCACCGAATTTTCAATTAGGATGTTTAGCCAAAAACCTTATCAATCAAGCTAAATAGTTCTGACATAGTTTAACGCTACAAGTAAGAATTTCAAGGTGATAATTATGAAATTCAATCTATAATATATGTTTCAATGTGCTATTTTCTGACAAAGTAAATATTAAAGTACGCGAAAACACATTTGAGCTAATAAGAGTATAAAAGAACAATAATATATCTATAGGTGCTACCTATTTACGACATAAACCGCAAGATAATTAAACAAAAAATTAAAAAGCATACTTTGGCCATAAAAAAAGGATTTATAAATTGACTAGACAATAATAATGTTAATGTCATGTTTCTTGCATTATCAAAACATATTTTGGAATTCGTATTACTGTTGTCTATTATTTGAACAGAAATAATAAAGTAAAGACTTTCAGAAAATCAAGGAATAACATTTATAATGAACGAGGTTAAAACATGAGGGCCAAGATGATCCTTAATCGATCACCTGCATTATGGTAAAGAAGCAAATAGATCAGCCCTTTTCTGATGCCACCTGGCGACTGCCTTTTTCAAACCAGTCAATATGACTGCAACAAATTATGTAAGGGGTCACATTTCTGCTAAACCCTTTCCCTATTAGAGACGGTTTCTGAGGCCTATTCAACAGACGGATTTAGGAAAGATTGTCGCCACAAGAACACAATTGCTCCTTATGAGAAAGTTATCCTTTTGCACAATGTTTGATAAATAATTATACTTTGAATCGAGTGAGTTCAATAGCTCATGTATACGGAATTTGGGGTCTTTCATGTTGATACCACTTTTTTTCGGGAAACGTCGCTCCATTGACGTTACGCCAGATAAAGTGTAACAGAAATGACGTCACATCCTTCTTTGGCTACGATACAGTCAAAATTTAGTTTCGGGCGTAGAAGGCTCAACAACGCTGTCGGTTCATATTAAAACATATTCTATTTATTTTTAACTTTTCGTACAAATGTTAATTCCCACATAATACAGCCCACTTTAATGATCTTAAATATCGATTTTAAAAAAATGATTAAAAAAGTCGACAATAATTTTCAATCCCGTGTTTTTCTGCTCATTTTATACATAACCCAAAATACGATTTAAAAAAAAATGATTAAAAAGCCTGACAATAATTTTTCAATCTGTGTTTTACGTCTGCTTTTTATACATATCCAAAATGGCGGCCCCCATGGATTTTTTCCAGTTTCATTTCAGAAAGCTTCATGGGTTATTGAAAAAAAAAAAAGAAAAAATCTCTCACACCTGTTACCTATAAGCGAAAAAAACCATTTATGGTCTCTCTAACTTTTGTAAAGCAACCTCATTTTTTACGGCAATAACATCAAACCGGACAGACACTTTTCGCCTCCTTTGAATTTTCTGTTTCAGGAAGCATTACTTTTTCTATACCTGAGACGGAATGTCGTCGGCCGGAATTAGCCTACGTGAACTGCGCAGGTTGATCTGCTGTCGATACATTACGCCAGAGTCCATTAATGTTGATTTTCCAACAATTTATTAAAAAGAGTAATAAAAAATACAGAGAAAATACAAGAAAATATGCGGTCTTGTATTTAAGTAATCTAAAAAGGTTTAAATTGTTTTTGGTTTATTTCACCAAAAGGTATACGCGAATAACTCAATGCAGTTTTAAAGTTAAAACTGCATTCCATGTTGTTGGTATTTCATAAAAACAATAAAGTCAATATTAATTAATGAAGATAGAGTTACATTTCACCCTTGTAAAAATAGATTTATACATAATACTTCTTGTTGAAATATAATAATTTTGGCTTTAGAAATGATTAGGATAACATGTATTACATCCACAACAAAAATGTCTATACCGCATATTTTTCTCGATAGATAAACAATACTGAAATTTAAGACCGATACATTTGATCGAAATATTTTAAATAAAAGAGACCCTTTTCCATAGAAACTGAGTGTAGTGTTATTTAGGTTTAAGATTCAAGGATGTATAACCTTGTTTAAATTTCATTTATTCATTTTGACACTGATACATATTGTTTCACACGGATATGAAGCATTACATGGTACTCTCGGAACAATCAGTACTAATTGCAATGTTCACACTGATTAGATGTATGGTTAATGTATAGTTAGTAGTTATCTTTGTATTGGCTTGACACTTTCTGTCTGTTTGTACTGTATGTTTGTCTGTATGTCTGTCTGTATGTATGTCTATCTCTGTCTTTCTGTACATGGTATTCACGAAACAATTAGTGTTAGTTGCAATGTACACACTAATTAGATGTAATATGTTAATGTAAGTATATTTAGTAGTTATCTTGGTTTTGGCTCAGATGGGTGACACTTGTTTCAATTTGCTCTTATATCTCTCTTTCACTTTCATCCCTCTCCCCTCCCCCTCTTTCGATGAGTTTATCTTTATATCTGTTCTGTCTTTCTTTCTGTCTGTATGTATGTCTGTATTTCTGTATGTCTGTCTATCTAATATATTTAATGTATGTCTGTGTATCTATATATTTTTGTATGTCTGTCTTTCTGTTTGTCTGTCTGTCTTTGTATTTATGTTGTGCTCTCACTCTCTATGTCTCTCTGTCTCTTTATGTATTTCAGTTTTTTGTCTCTCTCTCTCTCTCCAATCTTTCTATCCTCTGTCCTATGTCTGTCACTCTGTCTCTCTGTCTCTGTCTGTATGTCTGTCTCTCTGTCTCTCTCCACGTCTCTGTCTGTCTGTCTGTCTCTGTCTTTTCTCTCTCTCTATCTCTCTCTCTTTTCATATTTCTCTCTGTCTTTCTCTCTCTCTTTTCATATTTCTCTCTCTCTCTCTCTCTCTCTCTCTCTCTCTCTCGCTCTCTCTCTCTCTCTCTCTCTCTCTCTCTCTCTCTCTCTCTCTCTCTCTCTCTCTCTCTCTCTCTCTATATATTATATATATATATATATCTCAATATATCTGTCTTTAGGTCTGTCTGTTAGTCTGCCTTTCGGTTTGTCTGTCTGTCATCTGTATGTATGTGTGCCTCACCATCTCAAGTGTCTCTCTATCTTATAATATGTATGTCTTGTCTTTGTTTTTCTCTCTGTCTCTATGGTTTCTCTATGAATGTCTGTGTCTGTCTCTTTCTCTCTTCTGTCTCTATGTAATCTCTGTCTGCCTGTATGTCTCTGTTTTTCTATCTCGATTTTTCTCTCTCTTCTCCCTCCCGCTAGCTCTGTATGTCTCTCTCTCTCTCCTCTCTCTCTATTTCTCTCTCAATACACATATTTATAATCTGCCCCTCTCTTTCTCTCTCTTGCTCTTCTCTCTTTCCTCTCTCTCTCTCTCCTCTCTTCTCTCTCTCTATTCTCTCTCTCTCTCTCTCTCTCTCTCTCTCTCTCTCTCTCTCACTCTCTCTCTCTCTCTCTCCTCTCTCTCTCTCTCTCTCTCATCTCTCTCTCTCTCTCTCTCTCTCTCTCTCTCTCTCTCTCTCTCTCTCTCTCTCTCTCTCTCTCTCTCTCTCTCTCTCTCTCACTAATCTCCTCTCTCTCTCACTAGACAATATATAAACTTATAGTGTATACGCCTAACTTTCTCTCTCTCTCTCTCTCTCTCTCTCTCCTCTCTCTCTCTCTCTCTCTCTCTCTCCTCTCTCTCAATCTCTCTCTCTCTTTCTCTCTCTCTCTCTCTCTCCTCTCTCTCTCTCTCTCTCTCTCTCTCTCTCTCTCTCCTCTATTTATGTCTCACTCTCTCTGTCCTCTCTGTCTGTCTCTATCTCTCTCTCTCCTCCCTCTCTCTCTATCTATGTGTGTGTGTATGTGTGTGTGTGTGTGTGTGTGCGTATGTGATTGGTGTCAAAATGCGGACACACATGTGTATCAAACCGTTCAAATGGGGACGCACGTCAAGTGGGGACGTCCCAGTTGGATCAAGCCTTTAAACAGAGTTTTATCGTCTTCCCCTTGTATTTCCCCGGTGTTTTTCAGGCGAAATCATTGCTTAGTATAATATGTCCTCAATTGATCGTTTGTATTGGACCAGAGTGTGTTTGCCATTTCAACCCGCATTAGCGCCTATACACACAGGTCCGCAGTTGCGCGATTTTGTACGACAATGTATAAAGTTAAAAATAGATCACGATGGCCAAATTGACGGAAAATATTGTTAAACCCTCCGGAGGTCCGCATTTTTACTTTGAGCAAGTTGAAACTTGATTAGAATCTTTTGTCTTGATAATATCTAGTCCATGTTTGAGTAATAGTTCATATTAGGTAAAAAGAAAAGGCATCTAGGCTAAATGAAGAAAATTGTGTTTAACCTTTTGCTCATATAAAGTCGCTTCTGACGCATCTGCAGCGGAACGCTTTTTGAAAACATTTTGAGTCATAGGTTATCCATTCAATTATAGAGATTTTCATTATTTGACAAAATATGTTCAAAATCGTCCGCTGCAGAATTGTCAAAATAATTGCCTTAATGTGTTTTGCATTAGAATCGCATTGCATAATTCAAGTGAGCAATCTATGACTACTATTGCCCTCTTGTATAATAGTTGCTGTCTGATCTCAAGAAAAAATAATAGGAGTCTTACTTCAGTGATGCTCTACTTAATTGATCAAGCCGTATACAAAATCATTGCAACCAGGCGTCATCACGAAAGGGTAGCATTGAACTTTTAGCTACAAATGACAACGCCTACCGTTCCACAGGACCAATTTCATTTTTGACTTCATAGAAATGTTCCTTTGTTGGTTCCCTTCAAAATTATTGAAAGTTTTACATCAATAATCTGCTTGTCCGATTCAAGATAAATTTAGTAGATTTGATTTATAAGGGTTTAACGCCGCTTTCAACATTATTTCAGTTATATCGCGGCAACAGTTCACTTATCCATGATCCCCTGGGTAAACAAACCAGTACTAGGCTAGAAAATGTGCCTTGCCCAAGGGCACTCCACCATGACCGTTGTGCCGGAGATCGAACCCGGAACACCCGTCGAAATCCCCGACGCTAACCACTCGACCACAGCGGATTCTTTAAGTGACACTCTATAAACATCGTTCGAGCTATATTGATTTCGTTGAAAAACAGGGAAGTTCGGCGGCAAACGGCCAACGACAAAAATGTGCAAGGATTCTCGTGCTCTCCAAAATGGACCTTCACAAAGCTGGAGACGTTATAGTGAATCCTTGCACACATGCTGTCTATGGGCAGTGTCAGACGTAGATAATGTCCCTGCAGTATTAAAATATGAAAAAAAGGGATAGGGTCTATCTCTCCTAACATTTTACTTTTAGTCTATAAATAGACCTAGCATGTGCATATTTGTTAGGGCATGAAAAGTGTTAATTAAAGGATTAAAAGAAGTTTTTCGAATATATTTTTTGTACAGGTTGGTTTAGAATAGATTATTTGTATTACAAAATGTAGGTTATAAGTATAAAATTGTTGTTGAGTGGCCATATTTTGATACAAAATTGTAAAATTGGAACGGCAGTATATCATTGTATGCGATATATATTTGACCCAAATCAAAACAAACACAAAAGTTCGTTCGGGGAGTTTCTCCATTTAAATATAGGGTTTATACTTGGATATGAGTTTTTAGAAGCGTAGTGATTCATCCTTTAATGAAAGAAAATACACTTAAACTAATGATGTGATCGAAAATTTATGTTTGGGGGAAATTGACTGTGACGTCACTCAGGAATGTAGATGTTCTCACACGCTCAAAAATGTAAACAAATATACAAGTGTACTTCTGCAGGATCATAGCTGTTATTATTTCAAATCGATCGGAGTCCGCACAACAACCAGCCCAACATCCTTATTTTGAAATATATAAATTAAATAGGTACATAATTAGTCATTTATTACTATTAAAAGACATAGATTTTGTGTTTATATTTAGAAAAGGATTTCAAGGAGTGATGAATAAAATTAAACTTATGTTTTTAAATACAGAACGAGAACTTTAATGTTAACAATATTTAGACTGGAGGAAACACATATTTGCCACAACAACCGTTTCTGAAGGATGATAACCAACCTGGCTCTGAGTGGACCCGGATCAAGATACATGTACAAACTGTGGCTAATTGTAATATTTTTCTCTGTATCTCTTAGCTATATCTCTATTTGTGCATGTCTTTATACCATCACTATAATGATAGAAGAGTCATACAATTTTTTTTGGATCGATGATCACTGCTAGCCACTGCAGATAGCAATTATTTATATTTTATCTGTCATCTCAAAGTCATCTCACAGTCACAGTCAAGCAGGAAAATCTCAAGGGCGAGAATTTCGGGAAAGGTTGACTTTGGAAAGGAATCAAAATAGTCTGTTTTGTTTCAAACTCCACATACATGTACTTGACAGATAGGTGAGCCATACTTATTGGGGTATCTTACGCATCCAGTCAACAGTTTTTGGTTTTAATCTTAAGCGCGTCACAGCCCTGTCCCCCCGTTTTGAGGTGGAACTTAGGTCTGGGGCTGTTCCATTTTGATTTTATGAAATTCCTGGTACTGTATCTAGCCAGACTGTTTTATGTTGGCTTTGATAACTGCATATATTTCTGATTTTGACAGGGGAACTCTATATCACAAACAGAACTCTGCAGTTTGCCTTTAACAGCCATATCTTCCTGCCTGGAACTCGACATGTGCTGGACACCATAATTATATTATTTGATGATATTTAGTTTTTAATTAAAATTTATTTATTTTAGATTGATTGCGAAACAAGCTTTCAGCTTATATTAATCATGCTAGATGTCTGCTTCCTGGAAACTTAACCAGTACACACGCTGTTATTTACATAGCACTAATCATTTATGATTAAGGGATAGAACATTTTCTAAAATATATCTGGCCTAGAGTTGCTATTTCTAATTTGGATGGATTGTAGAAATAGAGTCAGATGGGATAGCAAAGTGGTTTGTTATTTAGATTCCAATTTAGTGCATGTTTTATTCAGGGGTGGCGAAATATGATTTTGACTTACTTAGATAAATCTGTTTTTTTCAAAATGCTATTTTGCACTTGTCTCTGTATGATAGTCATACATGACTGTATACAGGCTGTGTTACTTAATGACAAATCATGTCAGAAAACTGTCCACATTTATTGTTAAAGTGTATTCCTTCAGACGGAGATCCATATATACTAGCCAATGAGAAATCAACATGCTTATTGTTAACATTGACATTTTGTGTTGTAAATATAACAATACATTCACAGTACAATTCATTCTTTCACTCATTCATTCATTCATTCATTCATTCATGCACTCATTCATTCATTCAGTAATGTATACATTCATTTATAACATTGTTCGTTAGTCCGTCCGTTCATTAATTAATTAATTAATTAATTAATTAATTATTCATTCATTCATTCATTCATTCATTCACTCACTCAGTATATTTTGTTTGGTTTGTATTCTTCAATTTTTATTTGAGATACTGTATGATTGGTTTTCTTTACCTTTTGTTTCTGTAAATAACTCCAGTCTTGCAACCAGTTATTTTAAAGATATCTTTTATTACTATTTTTTGTGTTTTGCAATTGTGTTACTGTTCTTTTCCAGAAAGGACATAAATCGCTGTTGCGAAACGAAAACTTTTATGAAACACGCTCCCATTTAATAGCTCACAAACAAGTATTGTATATAACATAAGAATGATTAGGATCATGCAATTGAATTCAGGCACGTTATTGGTATGTATCTTGTCCTTTTTTGACATAGGAAACATGCCAACGACATGGGCGGCTCAGTGCTGTGTGTATAAATATGTTTATAACAGGAACAGTGAAATGTACTCACTGTTTAAAACTTTTTTCTTAACAGTGACATATAGGCCCATGGGGCCGGGTCTTATCCCATTATTATATTTTGTTATACGTTTGTTTTGTTAAACACATGTCACTATAATAAAAGATTTACTGACTTACTTACTTACTTTGTATATATAGTTAATCCCTACTAAATTGCACTTGTCTGTACATGCTCTGGGACAAGCTGGGCAATACTGCCAATGGATTTTACCACCAGTTTTATTGCAGTTAGCTCAGACTGCTGCATATATTGATAACTTTTTGCCGAGTCTTTGACTGGTAGTGATATTTTGCTCTGGAATGACCTTTGCAGCAGAGACTGCATTTGCTGTATTTTTACTACCATCTGTGAATATTTGATGGTGCTCAGCATAGATTTCGTTTAAATAGAGGTTTGTTTTTTTCCAAAGTGATATAGGGTTTGGCTCTTTGTGTAAATTGAGAACCTCGTGATATGTTGACTGTAGGAGTAGCTAACATCCATGGGGCGTTCAGACGCGGGGCGTTCAAACGCGGGGCGTAACGCGGGGCGTAACGCGGGGCGTTCAGACGCGGGGCGTTCAGACGCGGGGCGTTCAGACGCGGGGCGTTCAGACGCGATCTGAAGTCTGCTTACACTGAATTCATGGATCTGATCAGTGACACTATATTACAGGGATATGAAACGCATCGATAAGTTCCGTTATCTTCGCCTCGCTATAAGAAAAGCGGACATTAGCCCCTCTGGTCATTATCCACTTCGTAAATTCTTTTTCGATGTGCTGTTTTATTAAAAATCATTAGTTTAAATAGGAATAACCAAGAATGTAAGTACATTACATCATTTCGATCTTTATTTCTTACATTTACATTAATTTTGAGCTTGTATTTAAACAAAAAATGTCAGTTATTGCAGTTAGTTTCTGAAGTCGATTTTTTCACAAAATTGTGGTCAAAAAAGACAAAACGAAGAATACAGGCTCAACATAGGACCATTTTGTGTTCTATATTGCCGTTATAAACACATTTAGATGTTATATTATAAATGTTGAATGATCAATCTTTGTTTTAATCATTTGATTATACCTGATGGTTGCCGAGAATTATCTAAAATTGTTTGTGAAAACCTGTGAAAAAATGCGATGAATTTTAAAAAAGATCACGGCCATTTGACAAATGACGAATCGGGGCTATGCAAAACATCATTTCCTGTTCAATGTTGCCTTTATAAATACATTTAAACGTCAGATTGTAAATGTTAAATGATTAATCTTGGTTTAAATTAGTTTTACAAACATGTTGTATGCAATGAAAAGTCTAATATTGTTGGAGAAAAAATGACAAAAAATGCGTTGAATTTAAACGAAATTGTGGTCAATAGGGTCAAAATTAAATAAAAAGGTTATACGTAAGATCGTGCTGTTGGCTGAAAATTATAAAATATTTTGATTGATAACGAAATAGTTGGTTATTGAAAACATGGGATTATCTCTTGATTGAATTGTCCCAAACAATAAAATATATGCAATTCTAAAGAGGTCTACCATATCACAATGTTACCAGAAGGAGGGTGACTTATGTTATGTAACATTATGCAATCATTTCCGGCCTTGTCACATGTGTGTTGGTAACACACTAATTAATTGTTTTATAACCCCTATATTGTGCATACATGTAGGGACTTAGGCTAATTGGCAAGTAAAGTCTTCTTATATAACCCTTCTCAACATTTTTAAATTCTGCAGTATACAAATTCGAAATCATCCTCGGCAATACATTTTGCAAATATATCTATCTATAAGATTGTAAATGTAATTATGATTAAAATAAAAGGCAAAAAATGTTTTTAAAAGGAAAAAAAATGCTCATGAATCATAAATTCTTAAAACGGCAAATGGTTATTTACTTCGCTTGGTATTTTTTAAAGAATTTCGATGATTTATGTCGGAAAATCGTGGCTGATATAGATGAAATAATAATGCAAAGGAGTCTATATTGTGTGTCCCTGGTACCTGAAAGCGAGAGAGAATAAACGAAAACAGTCGTATTTACGCGCAAGTAACCGTTATCTTACGCAAGTTAAGGCCGTTATCTACCGGAATGGGTAAAACAAAATGGCCGACACCTGTACGAAGCGAGGCAAACATATTACTGATAAGGCTGATGTAACCGCACGCGTTTCATATCCCTGTAACATAGTGTCCCTTATCTGATATTCCACAGCCAGCTGATTAACAGCTGCAATTAATGGTATTATAATTAATTGTGTGATTTTGACTTTGCATTCCTAGCCAAGTATTTAAGACTAAGGGGGATTCACGTCACATGTTCAAAGGCTTAATCCCTGCTTCCTTTTCTTAAAGCTCAGAAAGGGAGTAGCTGAGGGCACCAAGTAAAATGACTAAGGCCATATTTTAATCTCAAGCATAGACTATGACACCATAATCTAACTTTCAACGCATTAAGGACTTGAATAGAAGCAGGAGTGATTGTTCATTTGATCCAAATTTGGTACACCTTTAATAGCATTCTCATGAGGTTCCTTTCCCTTTCCCTCATATAGACGCGTTCTGATGCCTCTTTTGAAAACATTGTGACAAAAGAAGATATTGCACAAAACATACAACTTCTCCTTTTGCCACAATGTTTTCCACTTTTAGTCATAGCTTATCCATTCAGTTATAGAGGTTTTCCATTTATTGACAAATTATGTTCTAAGTCGTCTGCTGCAGAATTGTCGTATGAGGGAAAGGGTTAAGTCCTTTGTTTTCTGGCCGTCAATTCTTTAATATGAGTCAGAAAATTGAGGGTTTTTTATCCAGAGTAATTCCCGAAAAATTAACTGACAGAGCTACAGATAACTTTTTCAGTGAATTAATTGGATTCCAGTTATCAATTACCCTAATATTAAAATTAATTTTCCTTATTTATGTTTTAGCTCTATTTTTGTAAAGTTTATATTTATTACCCCTAGTATGTGTAGCAACATCCCTTATGCCCAGCAGTTTTATCGAGATCTTATCTAAATTATTCAAGAGTTTGCATGTTTGTTTGAAGTCAGTTTTTGCTCTTCTATATTCTTGTATTGGTAGACCCAAATGTAAAAGTTTGACTTTGTAGATGGACCCTTTAATGTCCTGGAAAATTTTACTGGCTTGTCTTTGGACATTTTCTATTAAGATAAATGTAAGATGGCCCCCGATGCATACTCAAAATGAGGTCTGCATAACATGATACATGTATGGCATGCAAGCTTCTTTTTCTATTGCTCAACTTATTGCCAGTGATTTTAACGATTTGAGAACGTCTTGTGTGACAGAGCATAACCTGACATACTGTGAAAGTGAACGAAACAGACTGTACATGTCTTTTTTTTAACAAAGAACTGTCTCCGAGTTTGGAAGTACAGTTTTGTCTATAATAGCTGCACAGCTATGAATATGTTCTTTTCAGTTTAAACAATATCGTTAACAACTTGGTGCTCTGCAATTATGATATCTTGTTAACCCTTTCCCTCATACGACAATTCTGCAGCAGACGACTTTGAACTTATTTGGTCAAAACATAGAAAATCTCCATAGTTGAATGGATAACCTATGACAAAAAGTGAAAAACATTGTGGCAAAAGGAGAAATTGCACGTTTTGTGCAATTTCTGCTTTTGTCACTATGTTTTCAAAAAGCCCTCTGCTGCAAAGGCGTGAGAAAGCGTCTATATGAGGAAAGGGTTAAACTTGTCCCTTTGTTTCTGCATTATAATAGAATTCTTATTAATTTCTTTAATTTTTATTAATTAATATAGGAAACCCATGTATATCTATATTCAAACTTTCACAATTAATGAATTCCAGAAATGAAAAAAGATTATTAAAATTATGAACTATAGAAATTGACATATTTAATATAATAACCATGTATTTACACACAAGTTACCTTTCTATAGAAATTCATAAAAAAAATAAGCAAAAAAAAAAAAAAACCTTATAAACCTTTATTGGGTGATGATTTATCATAATTAGACTGTAGTATGAGTAAGCTTTCATATTTTAATTATTTAAATAAAATATTTTTTCCCTGCTCGGTAGGTACCAATTAAGGAATTGCGAGAAATAACGGGAACGAATCGGATTATCTCGATTTTTCGATTTTTAATCGGTTACGGTCGTGAGACCACGTGACATAAACCACATGTTGAGTGCCCCTGTTGAGTCACGTGACATAACGTTTAAAAATATGGCGGATAATTTAGGGGTAAAAATAACAAGGAAAACAATAAGCGATTCGGAAAGGAAACATAGGTCTGCTGAGAACGGTCGACAGAACACTTTGTCGAGAGTATATCTGCTTTCGGAATTCGATAGATGGAACCTAATAAAAGCGCAGAGAGGCCTAAAAAGCGATCGTGAAGTTGCCACATTTTTGATAGATCAGTAATATTGTAACTTAATTACTACAATGTAACAACATTATAACTAATCGTTAAAACTCACAGAACAGCTATCGAACGTGGTTCTGGTCCTGTGTAGTTACTTCTAATTATATGGGTGTGCTATATCCGAGGCCGCGATCTCGGGGAGGATGTCTTATATACACCCGATGGTCGGATGTAAATCACGGACCCGGAAGTCGCCTCCAGCGCAGATGTCGTCGCGCCGGATACAACACTCCCCCCTACCCTAAAAGGTGGGCCCCATCAGCGTTAATTCGCTAACATTCTTAACAATAATAATAAATAATTTGATATTTACAATATATACAATACATTTTCTCCATCATGTAGGTAATGGAGATTAATTACTCCCATCTGAAGTCGTCAGTGACTAATGGAAAAAACTTTTACCATTTACATGGTCAGATACTTCCATCCGCATCCGACGACCCCTAATGGGAAGATTATTTCGCCTTTAACAGGCTATCACAGTCACTTAAATCTGAATCTGGCTCCAGATTAATATTAAAAACATTAAATGACTCTTTAAAAATGTACGAGTCTTCTAAAATATTCAACGCCTGGGCCATAGAATCTGTCGTATCTCCCGCCGTAAGGCTGGAGTTGATGCCCTTTCCATTGTTTATGGAAGGTTCTAAAGCCCCTGCGAATGAACCAAAATGGCCTCCCGCCGTTTGGCTTTCGACTCACTTTGATCTCCCGCCGTAAGGCTGGAGTTGATGCCCCTATCATTGTTTATGGAAGGATCAAAAGTCTCAGCTTTGGACTGAAAATGGCCTCCCGCCGTTAGGCTGGATTTGGTCACCTTTCCATCTTTAATGGAAGATTTATAAATAAGTGCACATTGGTTTATGGAGGGATCACGGTTCCGAGCGAACGAACGCCATGCTGTTAAAGGTATGACGTCATCCACATCGGTCGCGAACTCAACCCAATTCTCATGAGCCCTAGTGCATTTTTGACATCCCCCACATGGTAGACTTTCCAGAATTGCCCAGTGTTTATAATATTTACAGGTCCCTGGTTGTGGGATACGCGCCAAAGCGTCTGCATTTGCATGATTTGACCCTTTCCGATATTGAATCTCTAAGTCATATTGACTGAGTTCCTTCCTCAATCCAACGTGCTAGCTGTCCCTGAGGCTCCTTGAAATTTAGCAGCCAAGTAAGGCTATTATGATCCGTACGCACGAGCACACGTTTTCCTAACAAATAATGTCGGCATTGTCTTGCGAAGCGAACGACGGCCAGCAACTCTTTTCGGGTAGTGCAATATCTTGTCTGTTCTTGGGAAAGCGCAAAGCTGCCATATGCTATGACACGCTCAGCTCCCTCCTGTATCTGCACTAACTCGCACCCAATTGCCACGTCGCTAGCATCGCAATCTAAAATGAACTGATCGTGCGTAGTCGGTAAAGTTAGTACCGGAGGTGACATTAAGGCCAGTCTAAGATTCTTGAATGCTTGAATTTGTCTGTCGGTCCATTCAAATTGCTGTCTTCCCGTTACGTCATAAAGCGGTACTGCGATTTCAGCAAATTTCTTTATAAATGACCTATGATAATTTGCCAGGCCTAGAAAACGCTGAACGTCTTTTGTGCAATTCGGGACCGGCCAATCTCTAACTACTAGGGATGGGAACGAATACTGAAAACGATATTCGAATATTCGTTTTACTTATTCGAATATATTCGAATATTTGTTTTTCGAATCAAAAATCGGTATCCGATTTCAGGTTTATCCGACAACTGGTACTTTTCCATTTCCTTTTTCAAATAATGCCGATTTTCCAAGTAAAAGTATAAGCTATTGTTCATGTTTTCAACTGTACTTACCCTCTCTTTCTTTCTCAAACAGATATATTTGAATTTCAAGTTGATGTAAATCAAGAAAGAAAATCCCCTCAAAACGATAAATCTAATCGCAACATTTTCTGAGCAGTATATTTATTCAGGTGTCGCTTGTTTACCGAATTTGATATATAACCGAATCAAATAATTAAAGAAATAATTATATATCTTATTCATACAGAAAGCATAGGGAATTGGGTGATATTTCGTTTACTTTCTTTTACCGATTTCGTCTAGTCAATTTAACCGCGTGTTAGAAGAAATGGCGGACGATTCAATTTGTTTGCTGATGTGAATTTGATTTTAAAGAGGCAATAAAGAGGAAAGCTGCATACTTTTGAGACATAATGCAATGTTAAATATGATTTTTTTAATTGTTGCAATAGCTGTCTATTATGTAAACGTCGACTATGTTTTGGTTAAGCTGGGAGGGCTTAACGGAACTCGACGTTCACTTTCGTATAGTAATGATATGCAGACTGTCACCGTTTATACACTTTATACATGTGTGTTGATTAAAAATTATCGAACAAACAGGTCGTCAAGGTAATGTCTGGTTATATACACACGATAAGAACTCGGGTAAACGTACGCGTGAAAATTATCGATTTTATAATTGATACTTAAGGTTTGACATAGTCTACGTTGTAAAAACGGTGTGTTCGTCGAGTCGTACAGATTAACACCTATCACTAATCCGGGATTAGGGGGTACCTAAAGGGGTATAGAACTATAAATATAAATCAATTTATTTGATTTTAAGGATAGACGGAATTTAAATGTATTTTGATAAAAAAATCTAAATTTAGAATAACATTTTTCATAAGTTCAAACTGTCAATATATCTGATAGATAGACGGTAATTGATCAGAATAATTACAATTTAAATGCATGTTATAATTTAATTGTTTTCTTTTAAGCATTATGCCCCAGTCATAGTATCACGTTTTGGCCTCCACGTTTAGCTACGTTAGGAAACGTGGCTACAACGTTAGCAAACGTAGAACTACGTGGCTAAAACGTGATCAAACGTGACAAAACGTGAAGTGGACATTTTAATTTGGGACATTTTCAAAATTCGCTCACGTTTCTCCAAAACGTACAACAATGAAACGAAACAGAAACGTAGCAAAAACGTAATAGAACGAGAACATAGTGCGTCCCACCGGTTGATACGTTCAGTTGCGTTTGCTGACATGTTGTGCTGCGCTATGCTACGTTGTGGCCTCGTTGCTACCACGTTCTTCGTACAGCGTTATGCCACGCTATGATATGCTGTAACACGTTGTTCTATGTTAAGAGTTGTATTATGCTACTGTGTTTGACGGTATACGACGTTGTGTACGTTTCTGCTATGTTGTGCTACGAGTTTTTTTTTATCTTCAATGCAAAACAACTCTAAAATTCTATTAATTTAATAAAGGTATATTGGTCTTGAAACAAACTTACTATATATATTCAACGAGCAAAACTTTCTTCTCAGCGGTAACGGATACTTCAACTTCTTATAAATGATGACTGATGTTCGATTGATAGTTGTATTATAAATAATGAATGATCGAAAAGTGTTCTACTTTAAATTGTTCTCGTAACCATCTACCCCTTGTGTAAGCACTGCACAATATAATGTAAGTTATGAACAAGAGACAGAAAAGGCAATATTTAAAAGGGGAAGTGCGCACATTGGGACCTAGATGCTTACTTTTTGAAGTCCATCTCGCACTGTTCTGTTCTTTTGACTCAGTACTTCCCGCAACTCTCAAGCAAAGGTGCAATTCAATTTGAATCATGTTCGCACTGAGAGACGGATGCATTTTGTAAGCAATCCGTCCAAAAATCTCACAATCTTCACTTAAGTATTTTGGAGTTTGAAATAACAAATCATAAAATATCATTAATTGTTTATTATATCACAACACTATTTAAGACATATACGTCTACTATTCAAATGAGTTTTCTGATATAACATAAGTTCAATTTATATAAATACGTTAAACTTTGACATTACTCAATACATAAAACTACATATTACAACATTATTTAAGAAACATTTTCTTCTTATTACCTCCATTTCTGGAGCATCCAATTACTTACGCGCCCCAAGCTTTGTCCATTTGGTATGTATGACAAGATGTTTGTTGGAGTCAATTGACTGCTTGTTCGCTGGCTGCTTAAAGGACCTTTCGTGATTTATAAACGTTTGCTACATGTCTAATCAGGGACGAGTAAATACTCGCAAAGAGCATGTAATAAAATGAAATAGGAGGTTAATGAATCACAAACTTAAAACATTGGAACACGAATTTCTTTTAAAAATATAGTCGCCAGCGACTTATAATTACGTGACGTTTCATACTTGCAGATTCATTTTCAAGGGTGAAATGATATTCTTTAAAAAGTTATCTGAAATACGTGACAAAAATGCAAATCAGTAAAACATTGAAGTAAACAAGACAGTTAATATACTATGAAATTCAAAATACATTTTAATGTAGTTTTAATGTATTTTAAATCTACTTTGAAACGTTAAAGCGAAGCACATTAATACAACCTACCTTTATGTGTAAGGGAGTAGATTACTTAAAAGATTGAAATTGATGATAATGAAAATATAAGTGTTCATTTTATTACCCTGGATGCGTATTAATATATAAATCTACGTTTAACGACATTGTGATTTAAGATCGGCTGAATAGATAGTCTTGACATGTTGGCAAATGGTAGACAAACGGGAGCCTAAACTATATATATTTTCGATAGAACTAAAAATAATCTTGTAACTGTTAAACTATTTTTTGCGAAATCTTCGTTTTAATTCGCATTAAGTTATATTATGTGTCATAGCAGATATATGTAATTGATATATGCACGTAGCTAATACTATTCCCTGCTTTCTGCCGTCAATTTGATCCGAATACCACTTCAAATCGTTATGGCGATTTCTTTAACCACACTATCATTGTCGCAAATACATGCGTTTTGACGTCAAAATCGACGTTATTATCTTAGCCGGTCACAAAGTCCCGAATCTCTTTTTGTCTACTTTGAAGTGGGTGTCTTACAGTAAGTGTAAAGAACGTCAACGTTTTTTCCAGTCAAATAGATGCTCCAGCATCTACCAAACCTATTATTAAGGTATTATTTTCTAGTCATAAGTAATTAAGTTCAAACTGTCAAGGTATCTGTTGAACATATTAAATGCAAAACTGTGCCTTTTAATCTATTTTCTTTTAAAGAAAAAATAAACTGTTCTGTCTCTTCATTAATTTTAATTAAGTTCAAACCGTTAGAAACATACGAATAACTTACGTATAAGTAAAGAGATGAAACAAGAGGGCCATGATGGCCCCTGATCGCTCACCTGATTTGTTTTCTCACTTTAGCTATATAAGCTCCGCCCCCTGGCGGCCATAGTTTCTGACCAATCAACTAGGCTTGAAGGAATCTGATAGAGGGTCACCCTAGGAACATTTCTACAAAATTATTTGAAAATCGGCCTGACACTTTTGGAGAAGAAGATTTTTTAAGTTTTCACTATAGCCATATACTGCAAAATAGCCCTGCCCACTGGCGGCCATGTCTTTTGACCAATCAACATGGCTTGAAGGAATCGGCTTGAAGGAATCTGAAAATAAGGCAAAATAGCCCCGCCCTCTGGTGGCCAGGTTTTTCGACCAATCAACATGGCTTGAAGGAATCTGATAGAGGGTCATACAAGGAACATTTCTACAAAAATATTTGAAAATCTGCCAACCAGTTTGGGAGAAGAAGATGTTTTAAGTTTTCACTATAGCCAATAAGGCAAAATAGCCCCGCCCCCCTGGCGGCCATGTTTTTCGACCAATCAACATGGCTTGAAGGAATTTAATAGAGGGTCATCAAAGGAACATTTCTACAAAATTATATTAAAATCTGCAAACCAATTTGGGAGAAGAAGAATTTTGAAGTCTTTTTCATTCCGTTGCCATGGAAACCAGAATTCTGCATGGATCCCAACAATTTGAAGGAAATCTGGTGAAGTCATTGAGAGGATGCTTTCTGTGAAGTTTCATCCCTATTGACCCACTGGTTATTGAGGAGAAGAAGTTGACGCACGACGGACGATGCACGACGGCCGACGGACGACGGACGCCGGACAAAAGGCGATCACAATAACTCACCTTGAGCAAAGCTCAGGTGAGCTAAAAATCTAACAATCACTTAATCATATTCGTTTCCAAACAGTTCATGAGCAAGATATCTCAGCGCTGCGCAGAAGAAGACCAATTCCAACATTTTTTACAGAAGAGCTGACCGAACTTAGAGATAATGAATGGAATTAACAAACACGATAATGCAGCAAAAGATCAACTTGCACGTATGTGCAGGGTAATTCTAGGTTACACTTTTCTCAAATGTTTTAAATTTCGCATTCTTAGGGAAATTCTGTATGTATATATTTTCTTGAACATAATTGTTTATGCATAAATAAAAAATAAATAACAAAATGAGTTTGTTTCATGTAATTTCCGATCATTAAGAATTATGTACTGTACAATTAACCGTTACATTTTCTTCGACTACACTAGTAAGGATTCACTAAAATTAGCAGAAAACATTGAGGGAAATAAAGAAATCAACGCTCTTGGGTAATATACTATTTTTTACTGGTCGTATGGTGCAAACGCATCAGAAAATCGTATATTAATTAACTATTTATGTCTACACAAGACAATGGGTCAAAACATCTTAAAGACATTAAAGAAGATGGGAACTGTATCATGTATAATATGTATAAAAACACACCCGTCTCATTAAATCATGAGTCTAAAGCAAACTTTTTTGGAAAACAGCATGGAAAAAGATGTTCTGCATTAAACTCTGGTGGCTAACTTAATGGATAATAATTGCATTGGAGCTTAGCATTTATTATGATTTTGAAAACTTATTCGGAATTGTATTTTAGCCACCTAAAATGTTTATTCATCCGTAGCAGTGCTTGGTTTGCATGTATACATAGTGAGCGTATTACAAAACAACGCCTATGTTATTGCAATGAGCATCACTAGGCAGTGTTTAAGAATGCCCAGGCCGTTTAAACGCGCGAGACTGAGGGTATTTCTTTGTTCACGAATTAAGAGGCCTAATGCAAGCTCAAGAAGAGAAAGTAGGGGGGGGGGGGGGGGGGGGGTATGAGTTACGTAAAAGAGACAACTATTTCCATTCTATTGGACTGTCCTGACAAACATAGTTGCTGTCATTATTTTAGGTTTAAGAGATATCCTTAATAGTTCAGGTAATTCAGTGCCACTGTAAGAAGCCCATGACAAGGACGTTTCATGATACAATGCGATTACTATGCCCAATAGTATCATGACGCTTGCGTGAATATTACAGCTACGGATGCACTGGATATTGCCAAAGCAAATGAAATAATGATGGTAATCAAAAGAAGTTGAAAATGAGCAATGCCATCTGTTCCAGTCTTCATTTTCCAAGTGCAATGTGACAGGGGCTCAACGCATCTACCATTAACTTGTGGATTGGTGGTCATGCGTACCCGTGTTAATATGACGGAATGACTATGACTATTAACCACTTGTTAACTGACGGGAAATAATTCTGAGGGATTTTACAGTACTGGTACAACAACCAATTATGACACTGGTACAACGATTCAAGCATGCATCAATAGCAGGGGACTGTTCATTGCCCGCTTGGAAAAAAGACGAGCCGGCGGGGAAGACAATGTAGAACTTGAAGGGAAGTAACTCTGGTAACTTGTCTCTGTTCAC
This sequence comes from Serripes groenlandicus, assembly GCA_031761405.1. Taxonomy (NCBI): domain Eukaryota; kingdom Metazoa; phylum Mollusca; class Bivalvia; order Cardiida; family Cardiidae; genus Serripes; species Serripes groenlandicus. Next base: position 43,780,475 of record JASEVX010000006.1, on the reverse strand, counting down.
TGGGGGACAACAAGACGAGCCGGTGGAATAAGACACAGTTCTAGGGGATGCGGACCTGGGAAAGCAGAACCCTAAGAGGATGCAGAAGGGAAGTAACTCTGGTAACTGGTCTCTGTTCACTGGGAGACAACAAGACGAGCCGGTGACAGAAGACACAGTTCTAGGGGATACGGACCTGGGAAAGCAGAACCCTAAGACGAGGTAGAAGGGAAGTAACTCTGGGAACTGGTCTCTGTTCACTGGGGGACAACAAGACGAGCCGGTGGCAGAAGACACAGTTCTAGAAGATACTGACCTGAGAATGGATTGAGGTTTATGTTTATCCTGACTATGAAGAACCACAGGTGCAGTTAGCAAGATGGCTGGAAGAATTATCACAGTACAAAATGATTCTTAGATACTGACTTGAAAAAGTGCATGGGAACACCGACGCATTATCAAGGAAGCCTATGTCAGAGATATGCTCGCACTATTCCAGACATGTTAGGATTGATGATGATCGTGTGGTGGCTATACCTATTGTAAGCGAGTAGAGACTCAATGGGCCACTTTTTCGCGAGAAGTGGATGATGCGATTCCATTGGTAGCCCTAAGGCAAGGTCGTCCAAGGGAGGCTTGGTTTTGGATCAGCCATGCCCGTTGGGGGACAAAACGACGAGCCGACGGGTAGCTGAGAAAGACCAAAGATGCCCAGGAGTGTCCACGCTGGGGACAAAACGACGAGCCGGCGTGGGGAGCACTCAAAACCGTTAGACGGATTAGACGTAATCATTGACACGTTACAAAGGAGGTATAGTCCAGAGCCAGGATAAGATTAGAATGGCAAGATAATCTTTCAGTAGAATTGTAGTACCCGTGAGAGTTCGGGGAAAAACATCTGAGTACCTGTTTGAATTCAGGGAATATCATGTTAGCCCAAAGAGAGGAGTGGTTTAAAATCTCAAATCGAGGAAAGGTGGTGGTAATGCCCACTTCGAACTTGCTCACTACGCTGGCGCTGTTCCCTACAGCATCACTGGGTGGTTAGACAAAAACAAGGATCCTCTCAACGAAACAATATCCGGGGGCCATCTAAGGGATTCCACCTGTGGTCAGTGGGGTAGGATATGACACTGGCTCATGCGGAATCTCGCCTTATGGATGGGAGACTGGTAATTGTTTCATAACAGATCAACCGTCACACAAAAAGGAGTTTAGAAACATAAATGGGGTTGATTGCATCAAAGAGGCAGTACTGTCATCTACAATATCGTTGAGTGTGTGCCAGATAAACAGATTGAGTCTGCTTTGTATGTTTGTTTAAGTATTTCAAGAATGCTGTAACCGTCAGATTGTTAGACATGGGGCACAACATTGTTACAGATATGGCTTCGAAACTTACAAAACTTGTTCACCTTCATACACTCCATCAACAGACAAGAGTACATAACTCTGTCAAGATTTTTGTAGGAATTATGGCCCTTTTTCGACTTAGAATTTTGGTTAAGTTTTTTATACCAATTTACTTTTTTCAAAACCACTACAGATATTGCTTTGAAACTTACAAAACTATTTCACCATCATTACCTCCATCAACAGACAAGAGTACATAACTCTGTCAAGGTTTTTGTATGAATTATTGCCCTTTTTCGACTTAGAATGTTTGTTATTTTTTTTTGTACCAATTTCCTTTTTCAAAACCAATACAGATATTGCTTTGAAACTAACAACACTTTTTCACCATCATTACCTCCATCAACAGACAAGAGTACATAGCTCTGTCAAGATTTTTGTAAGAATTATGGCCCTTTTTCGACTTAGAATTTTGGTTAAGTTTTTTGTACCAATTTACTTATTTTCAAAACCATTACAGATATGACTTCGAAACTTACAAAACTTGTCACCATTATTACCTCCAGCAACAGACAATAGTACATAACCCACCTTTTTTCAAAACAATTAGTGATTTAGCTTATACACTTACAATACTTATTTATCATCATTACCTTCATCAACATACAAGGGTACATAACTCTGTCAAGTTTTGTTTAAGAATTATGACCCTTTTTCGATTAATAATTTGGTTAAGTTATTCATACCAAATCAATTTTACGTTTTATTGGCAAGCACAAAAAGTCGAGCATGCTATCCTCCGACAGCTCTTGTTTTCTTTTCTTCGGTTATTGTCTCAATAAATGTCCAATGTATCAATTAAAGACTTGGTGTATAGGAAACTCAGAGCTACAGAAGTGCAGTACAAAAGAAACATAACTCTAGCATGCTTTCGATTGTCTTTCATTTATCAGCATGATTACAATATACATAGTGGATCTTTAGTGATTTCTGAACTGGAAATATTTTAATTAAGGGTCGCTACTCAGTTTTTTTTTTCAATCTTGTGTTCTTCGTGATTTATTTTGTTTACACAAGAAAGGGGTAAAACTTTGATAAATTAGGCATTTGTTATTGGCAGGCAATTTGTGTTGCTTCACTCATTTTTGGTTGGGTTTGTTTAAAGGTCATGTTTCATTGTTTCAATAATGTTTGTCCATATTATCTATGCCAAATATTTTCAACTTACATATGCCCTATACCAACAGAGCTTTCAGCGCTTTGATATTATTTGAAACTGTTGTTTTCCAAATACTTTGCTAATTATGCATGGATGTAATTTGCACTAGTAAGTTGCTTTATATGCAATTAACTTACCAAAGATATAGTTAAGTGATGAGCCCACTGAATGTTTCTGGTAATAGCGCACGAAACTATATCTGCGTTCTTGCACTGTATGTTTATGATAATTCTGAAAATGCAAGACAAAACAGTGAAAATTAATATTCCTACTGGATATGTGTATACCATTAAATTTAGCATTTCAGCTAAATACTTCCTATAGCAAGGACACATAAGAAAATCCTATTAGCTTTTCATGAGATTATCTGCAGCTTCAAACTCAAGGCCTTTATGTTTGCAAAAATGAAACATTTCGCAGTCTCCAAAGCTTGAACATTTAAACAATATCGCACAATAATCATTTGCATACATATCAACTGTCTAATTGTTTACTTGACTATGTAACACACAGACCTAAATTTACTTTAACGTTGTGAGGTTGATGAAACCAGAGACATATAAATGTGCATTTATATGTCTCTGATGAAACTGAGTGAAATTCGAAACACTTATTGTGGCTTAAGTTATATGCCATTTTATTAGAGTTTTACAAAAAAGATCTTGACAATTGTTAACAACATATTATGGGCTTTTAAGTACCTATTAGTTCATTATGGGTACTATACTATGGTGTTGTTTTCAAATGCACTGTTGATTTGTTATCATATAGCGGATTTTCGTTATTACTTTCTCATTTCAATTAAATTAATAATGCAAGTGAACCCTTTTCTTTATAGTTTGTACACCAAGCCAACTATCGGAGAAATGTCCCCAGTTACCATCTATACTATCATTGCAAATGTGTTTCTGTGTGTGTCCCCATTTAAGCAGTATTCATCACATTGTGTGAGTGTCCCCATTTGAGCATCATTCATCACATTGTGTGTGTGTCCCCATTTGAGCATCATTCATCACATTTTGTGTGTATCCCCATTTAAGCATCATTCATCACATTGTGTGTGTCCACATTTAAGCATCATTCATCACATTGTGTGTGTCCCCATTTAAGCATCATTCATCACATTTTAAAAACCCTTTATATCAGGCTTTTAAGTAATAACAACGGAAATTACTTAAATAATAAGCTTTGATAAGGTTCATACACAAGTCCGCATTTGACACCAATCACATGTATGTGTGTGTGTGTGTGTGTGTGTCTCTCTCTCTCTCTCTCTCTCTCTCTCTCTCTCTCTCTCTCTCTCTCTCTCTCTCTCTCTCTCTCTCTCTCTCTCTCTCTCTCTCTATTCAGTCATCATTTAACAATCTGTGTGCTTTGGAATCTTTATGATATCGTCTCCATGGTGTAATGGTTAGAGCGTCCATCGTGTGGGTTCGATCCCCGGTAGGAGGGGCGCAGACTTTAGAAATGGAAGTAATGCTTTCCGCCTCTTTGGCGCTTAGGGAAGCTTGACGCCTGATGCATTGTTGCCAGGATATATAAATTACAGGTAAATTACACAGGAAATGTCATAATATAACTGAAATACTGTTAAAAATCCAATAAAACACCATTTAAAAAAACAGCGAAATATTTATGACATGTTCCGACTAACCGGACTGTCTGCATGACTGCACCTGAAATGATTTTACCAAAATATTCATTATGACACGATGTTCCGTACAGTATGCCATAAGCAAGGTATGGTCACAAGGAAAGGGAAAGTACGGTTGAACCTGTGCTTAAGACCACTATGGAATATAAATTCCCTTTCTATAGCGACCATACTTTTAGTTTTCGAAATACTCATTTTACGTATAAATGACCCTGTAATAAAAGACCACATGTGAACACACACCAGATTGTTAACTTCCCATAGGTGGTCTTTAAACACAGGTTTGACTGTATATCATTTTATCTTGGATTACTTCACGGAAGCTTAGACACAATTAATGTAACAGAAACATGAATCATGATTTTGAATTACTCAACAAAATTCGAATTATTTGATTACTTTCGTGATACGTTCATGTATATATACACCGATTTAAATAAAGTATATTGTGCCAGTGTTTATATTCATATTCATTTATGTAAAAATCTTATTTGAAATAAGTTAAGCATAAAATTGCTTATATAGCCGGTAAAATAATGAAACGTTATCTTTTTAAGATCGGTTACACTAATATAAGTAATAAGAATATGAGTATCAATGCCTGTGTGATACGTTACTCTCTAAGAATAAAAATAGCTTCGCTAAGAACTGAAGTTTTCGACCAAACCGTTATTCATACTTTTAAAATGCTTTTGCCATTGTCGAATAAGATATAACAATATTACAACAACTGGGTTTGACTGAACACATAGCCATGAATGCCAATATGACAGTAAGTAAGTGAAGGCATGATAAACAGACTGAAGGACAAACGTACAGACATACGACCTAGAAGTGATCTGTATTATAAAATGTTAATACACGTGGATGGAGAATTATGTATTATGTTCCTAAATATCGTTAGACACATCAATGATATCGGAAATACGAGTTTAACAAAAAAGTGTTCGGTTAACTAAGAAATGTTAACTGAAAACCGACCTAAAAACCTTACAAATAGCAACGGTCCAAATAAACCGTGTCTTCACATAGCCTCAAAAAGGTGAATATTCTTCACCAGATAAGTAGTTACCTTCCTACATAAAACTAACCTGCAGCAGACGACTTTGAAAACGTCAAGGCTGATTTATTTTACATCGATTGCTAAACAAGCTTTCAGCTTATTTTAATCACGCTCGATTGTTGTTTCCTGATATCAAACCAGTTAGTCTGGATAACATACCCATATCATTATGTTACGTAGTATTTGTCATATAGTACGCAGGAAACCAGACTATCAAACCAGTATGGTAAAATCCAAAAAGCAGTACCCGCTGATAACGGGATTCGAACGGACCCAGGACCGTTGGTACCAACCATTGTTTCATTTGGGTTTTTTTTATTGGGGGAGGGTTGTTTGGGTAGGGTTTAATGATAGCCATTTGGGTGTACCGCTATTTATTCTGTTGATGTAAGGCAACCTAAAGACCGGCTGTCATTGAAAGATCATTTACGGTATCACGTGTATTATCAGAGGAACCCCCTCTACCGCGTCGGTTCCTTCGCGAACTGGGTGTTTCGGAAACCCTTTCACTCCGGGACAACTGTTTGCTTTTGATAATGAGAAAAACGATCAGATTCAACAGTCCGCCAATATTTGAAAACGTTGTCACCAGGTGAAAGACCACTTGCGGTATGTCATCTGTAACAATTTGCATAGTCCCATACGCAGCCATTGCCCACCATTGTATGAAGTAGGCAATTACAAAGAGAGACATGGCTCGTGCAGCTCTGTGGGTGGCTCTCATGCTGGCTGCCATCGGGTTCAGTGTTGCCTGTATTTGTGATAATTGTTTGTGCAGTTTGATCCACGTTAGAATGTACAGTACGGTGTTAGCCAGGAGGACGACGAGAAGTGGTATTGTAGTGAAAAAGATATTCGCCACTTTACCTTTGACGGCATCGAAGTAACAACTGAAATGGATACATGAAAACGCATTTTTGATGATACGAAGAATGTTATATTTGACAAAATCGCAGTGAATGCAGTTATTAACATAATAAAAGAACTTACTCAGAATAAGCCTTTTTTGAATTTCTCATAACGTGTTTAAACTAGCAAAGACAGTAGCTAAGTTTACACATGTTACGAATACCCAATTATATTGCAAATATACGAGGTAAAAAGTTAACGTTCAATGGTGTTTTAACAACATACGGACAATAGCGTTGATAACATATTGCGTTAATTTACCTAATTGTCAGTGGATACAATGTTGTAAGATTGTCAAAAAAACATCCTACTGGTGGTACAGACAATAATGCACGTGACGACCATTTGAACCGAAAAGGATGTGTAGATCACGTGCCATTCTCCGTTGCTATGGGTTATGGGGACTGCAATACGACTATTATTACAACTGTGTCAGGATATCCTTCCAGATTATTTAAGGAACTCTGATACTACACATTGCTGTTGAAAGCGATGTAATAATATCATAACTTCCCGATTAGTGAAGGGAACTGCGATACTACACAATGCTGTTGAAAGCGATGTAATAATATCATCAAAGAATACTTTAACTATGCGAAGGGATAGGAGTATGGATGTTTGTTAATTAAGTGTATCTTAACCCACTTTAACAGATGAAACCGGATTTCTGTACTACCAGTATAGAGCCGGACCGGCCGGTACATCCAGAACGTCGGAACAGGTTGTTGGTAAACAGTTGCCTTGGTGAATGTTTTGTGGAGTACTTATAACCTGGTCGCCCTCATATAACCGAACAACAATTGAAAATGGAGATAACTTTAATCAATCATATCTTAAAAAATACCAATTACTCAATCCCCCAGTCCTAAATGTTTTGAAGTTGGCATGCATCTTTATTCAGTGAGTTTACATGTTAAATTGTTAAACTTTCGACCGCTTTAACCCTTTGCTACATGCAACAACTCTGCAACAGATGACGTTGAAAACATACCCGAACAAATTTGGAAACTCCATTTAAATGGAAGTACTTACATAACATGGTGACAAAAGGAATAATTGCTCGTTTTGAGCAATTTCTTTTTTTGTCGCCATATTTTCAAAAAGCCGTCTGCTGCAGAGGCATCAGAACACGTTTATATGAGGGAAAGGGTAAAGATAACACAGATTGAAAGTCAACTTCCTGATTGATAGATTTGTCGGATCATTAACTAAAACTTTCCTGGTGACCACTTCACGAACGATTCTGTTTCATGCCTTCCCTTACCAGTACTCCACACAACAGACTTTCCAAGAAGCTGGCTGCTTTTTCACATATACTGTTAGCCCATTGATGGAAGGAAGACGAATGAGGCTTGTCACAGTGACTTTTGTAAAGCACCGGACGGACTGTTGGCCGAGCTGGCGTTATAACTCACAACCACGGGATTAACAGCCCGCGTTGCCACTGATTGAGCTACCGGGAATCGGCAGATGAAATTGTAAACGCAATGCAAGAAAGATATTTGTGGAGGAGTGCTGTCGTGACAAAACCTGGCACTTTACGCTGTAGGTCAATCGGAGGACATGTCATGCATAGAACAGTTGAAAGGGCAATACACTCATTTACTCAATTACTCATCTTCGTAAACTCAATGCCAGAGAAATATTTTACGGAAAGTGCTGTCGTGGCAAAACTAGGCACTATATGCTGTAAATCAATCAGTAGACATGTCATGCTTAGAAAAGTTGAAAGGGCATTACACCCATTCCCAATTACTCTTCTTCGATATCCTGATTAACGACATTTTAAATGAGGCTCGACACCGGGAAAATACGCATTCGAATGTAAAGCTCAAGATCAGCATGTCCGCCATCGGGTCATCAAGGAATCTCCTATTAGGTAATCACAACACAGATTAGACTGTAGAAATGTTTGAGATTATCTGGAAATTGAATGGTTCACACATGTTCGAAGGCCTATTTTCTTGTGTCAAAGAACGTGCAATATACTTACAATACACCATTGGGACCTAACTGGTCACAGCTCAAAGCCACGACCGCTCCGATAAACGGGATGCCGAATGTCCACATCAATATACGCCAATCCCAACGTCCAAAATTGAGATTGTTATTGAAATACATCAACATGAACGCATTTATGGCTACAATGTTAACCATCAAATTCTGTGCCGTTACAAATTCAGCGAGCATAAAACCATAGAACTGACACAGTCCTACTGGATACACGTGGTTTCTTACAATAGCTATATGCAAATGGTCTGTGAAATGAAACACGTTAAATAAGCCGTCACAAATGGCCAAGTACACTATAAAACGTTCACTCTTACTCCATTTCGTGAAGAACGTTCGAAAGCTGTTTTGTCTAAAAGACAGCACGATCGATAACATGGCACAAATAAGACTAATGCATATGCATACGATAGCCGGAATGTGGATCTTATAAAAGGTATCGTCTTTGATTCCATAGACCTCCACATCGTATCCACTTCTATAGGAGTGTGATGAATTTGCCATGATTTTTTCTGATATCTACAAGTATAACATGTAATCCATTAAACAAACGCATGAACATGACTTCTAAAATCATTGCAATAAGAGGTGAAATTACTCAAAACGAGCCATTTCAACTTGTATTGAATCATTTTTACTCTTTATAAATCTTTCAGTTTTCTAGATTGTTGAAATTGTTCGTCTGATGATTGTAAAGCAGGTGACCTTTGAAGAGTCATGTGAAGTAATGGGTTATATAGCTTTAATAAAAACCAATGGTTTGTTATTGTAATTCACGTAACGAGATCAAAACTCGAGAGTAAATCAGAACTAATTAATTTAAAGATGAGACACAATATTTCCTCATATTGAAAATAAACTCACTTATTAATAGGGAAAAGTTGCTCGAGGTATATCCTATACTGCAACAGGGCGATTGTAGGTACGATATATATTTTCACCAGCTCAAAGTGTTAGTTAAATCATGTAAAACGTAACTTACCAGTTTGTGATAAAACACAATATCACAACAGAAACGAATATATATTCGGTTGAATTTATTTCACACTATTTTAAATATTTCAATAATGTTAATATCCATACACTATCTCAATTTTCGAGGAGAATACACTGATACACTCGTCATGACGCACACTAAGGATGTCACTGTTAATATCAAAATGTACATGGTTTAAACAGATATGAGTATTTATTTGCCTGACTTTCAAAAATATATCTACATAACTTCAATGCACATCTTGAATCTACGTCATATATATAGTAGGCTATCGAAGCTTTTAAAACAAAATGTAATACTATGTACATGTACATATATAAAGGTTAAATTAAAACATTATCAAGTCATATCAATGTTAATCGGATCGACATGTAAAATAAACGATGATAATTCGGGGGCGTATCTGGATTAAAATCAAGTATACGCACAGACGTGCATCTGGTGCATTGTAGGAGCATCTACTATACTAGGCATAACCTCAAGCAGATGTATTGCATCGCCTGTAATTAAATAACACAAAAAAAAATAGAACGATTATGAATTCATGATTTAAACACGATCTATATTTTTTTTCATGGAACAAAGAGGGATCTGGTGTGTGTTGAGATTGCCCTAACACACTAAACGCTCGGACAGGGGCTAGTTAAAAGCAGTAATTTGAAGACATTCGAGTTCTCGGTTAGTTTAATAGGATTATGAAGTAATTATGAAACCGGAGTCCAAAACATTTTGCCTAGATTTGGTTTAACCCTGATTATACATCGATTCATGATTTATAAACACACTCGATGTCTGCTGTTAGTTTGACCGATTCGTCTGGATTGCAAACATCCCTGGAAAAGATTGAAACGTCGAAATATTGAAAAGATGATACAAATTTTGGGAAACATTGAGGTAAAAGGAGAAATAGCTTGTTTTGAGTTCTCCCCTTTCAACAATGTTTTCAAAAGTTATATGTTGCATACATAAGCTGTCGGAAGTCATTTATATCAGGTAAATAATTAACCCTCATCCTGCTGAGTCAATCATCCGTGATTCCAGATATGTTGTCGCCCTACGATATATTGATTGATTATTGTGTAATGCCTTTTTCAACCATATTGCAGTCATATGACGGCGGCCAGTTCTTCTACTCATGCGTTTTCTGGCTTTCCCAACCCAAACTTTCCATGACTGGTTTTCTACATAATCTACAAGCCCATTGGTTGAAAACGAATGACGCGAGTCACAGTGACTTTTGTCAAACGTCGGAAAGAATTTAGGATGAGCTGCAGTTCTAAGTCGCATCCCCTATATTGACAGGCCGCGAAGCTACCGATTGAGCCACCTGGACTGGGCTCTCTTCCAATGATCTACTTATTGAATATCAGGTGAAATAGAGCAAACAATGACTGAACGATTATGGATCGACATATCTTGGTCTTCCCTGTTGGATAATGTGGTTTTTAATGATTGGAGCAAAACGTTTAATCACAGAATACAGTATGGACATATCCTAATTGCCTGTTGGTTAATGTGGTTTTAAATCGAACATTGCAGGAAAGGAGCACCACGTCTATTCACAGGATACAATACGTATATTGCAGGATGCACTTAGACCACGGATGTACATGTACGGTTAATTCCGATGATAAAGCTCGACGATATTAAGTAGGCGTATGGAGGGAAGACGTTCCATATTCTTTCAGACCTTATATAATCTTTTGAAAAAGCACACCAAATGCTTTAGAATTATGATACTGATTTAAGAACATGAATTATGTCCCTCATCTAGTGCCCTGAAAGCGTGCATGTGCTACAATATCTGATATTTTTGTTATTATAAAAAAAATACATACTGCCAAGTTTCACGTGTAATTTCTTGTATTGTTAATGTTTGTATTTTTGTAACTTGTAACTTGTTGCCACATGGTTCGCTGAATAAATAAACTAAACTATACATAACAAATGATGTCCATGCATGCTTGCTTACCTTCAGACGTAAATCTTTGTATGAAACCTGCATCTAACGGCGACAAGCTTAGGCGGATCCGGATCGATACTTTACAATGTTGGTTTTCTCGCGGAACGGCTCATATGTATTTCATCCCAGGGTCATGTCAACTAGAAACCAAGGCATGCTAACAGTTCTGCGGAAGAGTGACAATGACATGATTAAAAGGCTTAACCCTTACCCGTGTGTAGACGCCTTCTAACGCCTCTGCAGCAGACGGCATCTAAACACAGTTTGACAAAAGAAGAAATTGCTTATATTGAGTAATTCCTCCTTGTGTCACAATGTTTTCATATTTATGCAATAATATTGGTGCCATTAATACAGATTTAACGAAGTTTGCTTAGATGTTTTCAAAGTCGTGTGCTGCAGTTTTGTTGTACAGTGTATGTAAAAAAGGGACAAGGGCATCCTTATAGTTAATGTTGCAACATCTCGAAACATATATCCTACTTACTGTATACTTACTGTATATGCCCTTAGACCAATTAGAGGCCACTTAACCCTTTCCCACTTTTAGACGCATTGCGACGCATCTTCAGCATTCGACATTAAAAACATTGTGGCAAAAGGAGAAAATGTTTATAATGAGCAATTTCTACTTTTGCCAGAATAATTTCAACCATATTTGATGATTACTTCTCCTTTTATTGAATTTCTCATATGTTTAGGCAAGATGTTTTCAAAGTCGTCTGCTGCAGATATGTTGGAAAGGGTTAATGTAAAGGGTCACAATACACAAAGGATTTCAGCCTAATCCTTGGCAACTATGTCCGCATCGTATAACTACAACAACAACAACAACATTTAAACAGCTTTATTAACGCCTCGTTGTGATGTCAAAAGCTTATTATTGAATAACTCGAGGCAGGCGTGGGCAATAACACATAGTTTCATATTAAGGTTTTGACTGCGAGAATTAATGTTGTTAACTTTGTGTCACGTGTTTAGAGTATTATCAGGCGTCGCGCATGCGCAACTGAATATGTTTAATCTTGCTGTTTCTATAATTGGCAATGGACTCTCCTTAACTTGGCTTGTCTGTTTTAAAAGATATGTATTAAAAGGGTAAACACATGTCGAAAAGTTTCAACATGATAACTTATCTGTTCAACAGTACATCATTTACGTATGAGGTACATGTGTATAGTTTTACAGGGTTAAAGGCAAGTCTCGGTCAAAATCAGATTGGAATCAATTTCTGATTTCACGATTACTTTATTCTTACGTCAACATACGTAAAACATCTTTTTGTATCGGAACTGATTTGAAAATAGATACAGACGGCGTAAATAAAACTGTGTTTCCTTTAATTAATCGAAGCACTGAAAGTGCTATGGGATGGTACCCATGTAGAAAAAGATGGTAAACTGTTCCAACTTGTGGGAACTTACAACACGAGTCACATACTTTCAAATAATGTAAACATAAAAAAAGAAGTTCATACAATTCAAACATTTATTTACTGAAATTAGATTTTAATGATAAAGGGTTAATCAGACTGTAAACATTACATAGACAAAATCTGCAGCAGATTATTTGAAAATTTCTAGGCAAAGATATTGGTAAAATGTATTAATGAAATTAATTGACTTGTGAGGAAAACATTGAGGAAACTGTCGAAATTGCTCCTAGCATCCATCTGTTGAAGATTAGATAAAAATGTGTCTGTAGAGTAGAAAGAGTAAAATAGTACCTGTAGCAAAACTTTTTATTATCTAGAGTATCTAAAGAATAAACTTGGATCAGGTTTTAAAAATGTATGCAAAAAAAGAAATTGCTTATTTTCATTGATTGCTTGATTTCCTGCAATATTTTCAAAATTCGTTTATAGAAGTAATCAGTTTCCGCTGACAGAAGCAATCTACAAATTTGCAGCAGACTACATGTGAAAACAACGGGAAACAAGAGGGTCATGAGGCCCTGGATCGCTCACCTGATAATGTGTTATTTAAGACTTAGTAAGAGAAGCCATTTTTTAACGGATCATATCATCAAACTATTTTCAACACTCTTAGTAAAGAGTCACCTAAGGAACATTTAAGAAAAATGTGGTCTCTTTAGTGTTAACAAGATTTTTTCAATATTGGCCTAGTGACCTATTGTTAAACCAGACCGTATTCGAACTTAGCCTAAATAGCATCAAGATAAATATTATGGTAACTTTCAACCTGCTAAAGTTAAAAGCACGGCTTCCAGAGTATTAACAAGATTTTCCTTCAATTTGACCAAGTGACCTAATTTTTTAATCAACATTACCAATCTTCGAACTTGACCTGTATATAATTTGAAGAAAAACATTCTGACAAAGTTTCAAGCTACTCAAGTCAAAAATGCGGTGTTATAGTGTTAAAACAAGATTGTCCTACAACTTGGAATAGTGACCTTGTGTTTGAACAAACATGACCCATATTCGAACTAAGCCTAAATACGATCAAGACAAACATTCTGACAAAGTTTCAACATTGTCAAGCTAAACGCGCAGCTTCCAGAGTATTAACAGGATTTTCCTTCAATTTGGCTTAGTGCCCTAATTGTTGACCTATTTGATTTTTGCCGATCATTAAGACAAACTTTCTGACAAACTTTTAAGTTGCTGAAGTTAAAAATGAGGTCTCTATGATGTTAACAAGATTTTTCTACAATTTGGCTTAGCGACCTAGTTTTTGACCCCACCTGACCCATATTCGAACTTAGCCTAGATATAATATCATTTGCCTATCATACAGGCAAATAGTATGGCAAAGTTTTTAAAAAAGGCGGCTTCCAGAGTATTAACTAGATTTTCCTTTAATGTGGCAAAGTGACCTAGCTTGTTACCTGACATGACCCATATTCGAACTTGGCATAGAATCAGCAAGAAAAACAGACTGAATAGGTTTCATGACGATTGGATGATAATAGTGGCCTAAAGAGTGTTAACAAGCATATTGTTGACGACGGATGAACAACGGACAAAAGACGACCACAAAAACTTGTGCTCTGGTGAGCTAAACAACAAGATATGACCTGTCCCGCCTCCTCTGGATTTTCTGCTTCAGGAATCATTACTCTATACCTCTATCCCCTTGGGACGGAATCTGTTGGCACGGATCAGTCTGCACGGATTGCGCAGGTTTAACATGGGTCAACACATTACGCAGAGGCCATAATGTTGGTTTTTAAACTTTTAAAAAATAATAGAGATTTCCATTTCTTTAACCAATCTATTTAGTTTGTTTTAGAATTATTGTACGTGGGAAAATGGTTAAAATGCATCTCCTATACAGTAGTTAACCTTATCCCATCTGCAATTTGACGCCTGTACAGCAGAGAACATTTGAAAACATTGTGACAAAGGAGAATTTGCATTACATTATAACTCCAATCTACAATGTTCTTTTTAAGTAGAAGTCCATCTAAGAATCATGCAGTGATGTGGCTAAATTGATTCAATATATGCAGACATCGAGCGTGATAAATCTAAGCCAAAGACTTGTTTCGCAATCGATGTAAAATAAATAAGTTTAAACAAGTAATGAAATAGGAAACATGTTGTACATGATGTATTTATTAAATGAATGTGGACTTAAATGGCTTTTTTTATTTTTTTATTTGACTTTAATTATGATAAGTTAAATGTACCTGATCATATTTTTATTTTATCTCACAAGGCAACATGTTAAGGTGTTTATCCGGTACGCATGCGTTTGATTCTCGTCTGCATTCATAAGTGTTTCGCTGTGTTTATGCAAAACATTTTCCATTTCTAATACAAGAAGGACCCGTACTTATGTTATGCAGCGCTCAGAAACATTATTCACAATCTGCCTGGCGATTGCGACAACGTTGGCCAAGTTTGCTGGGTGGTTATGGTTCTGTCTTCTAAAGCATGTTGGTATCCTGTTGATTGTTGACAAAGAAGCAGAGCAACCGGGTGTAATACATCTCCTAAATACTTTGTCTTCTCCTCTACGATTTACTCTGTAGAAGAATCCATCTTGGGTCAAGTTATGGCCTCCCCATATATCGATGATAAATTGAACAAGGAGCTGTTTTGGGCAATGGGTGAACGTGAGAAATTATTTCAGCAACTTCATCATTCCCCCTTAAAACCAGAAGATTATGACAGTTTGGATTTGATCAATAACTATTAAAATGTTAGAACATTATGATTTATATTAAATAAAGAAAGGGATAATGACAAATAGTCGGTGTGTTTGAATGATGATTGTTTGTGCTATAGGTTTACAACAAAATAATTACAAGTTAATTCAAGATACATTGTATTTATGTGATTAAGATTTTAAAAACGTGTTATTTAATATAAAATAATTGAAATAAAGTTTTCCAATGTCATCAACAAAATGAATCTATAATTTACCCTTTACAAGGCCCTCTGATCACCTAATACATGTTAAGTCGAGTAGGCGTTCGGGAAACACACCGACAAACCGACAAAATACGTCTGATAAGGAAGGGTAACCATCCCGGACATTACTGGGTGGTAATATATCACAACGAAAGCCTCAAGTGATAAGTTTGTAGGTCGAACGAATAATGTTACAATTTAATAAGCACGCATCAGTAAATATTTGAGATGTTGAATCAGGATTTGGTTGATTGATTGGGGTTAAATGTTATTTTCAACAATTCATCAGTCGTATCACGGTGGCATTTCACCTACTGATGTGTTTCCAGCATCCTCAGACCAATACTCCGCGCAACATTCTGTTTCACATAGGCTGTTAGCCCATGAGTGGAAGACGAATGTCGCTTGTCACAGTGACTTTTGACACAACCTTGGAAAGAATCTTGGCCGAGCTGGGGCTCTAACTCACAAACTCCCGGGATTGACTGTCCGCGTCGCCACCGACTGAGCTGAAATCATAGGATAGAAACACCGAGCAGACTTAAAAGATAAATCACAATTGAATCGCAGAATGCCAAAAATGATATTGCTTATTATTGAATGCATCTGCATCATATTTTTTATCGAGACTTTTTTAACAAATATTGAAAATTGTAATTTTGCTTGCGGAATATATAAAAAGTGTAAATAACTAACACAATTAATTTGATTATTTGCAACTTCAGTCCTTGACCCGAACATTGAACAGAAACATAGTTTATATATGCATCAGAAATGCTATTTCCTTGCATTCAGAGGGTTTACTTTGTCGACTATTTCATAGTGAAGGAGTAAAACGAACCAATAGTAAGAATCATAAAAAATACTACAGGACCATAACAGAACATATACAAAAGGTGATTGAACTTTCTTTATATCCGATTATATGTTCAAGCCACACCTATATGGTGCCCCTCTGTCCGACTGGATGCCTATCTAAAGCAAAACCAAAAACCCAATAGAGTTAACTTCATTTTCCAAATGAATGTTTTAAAGCAGTGTACTATCTAACAACATTTCATTGGTCAAGAAACTAGGTCAGAACTCCTGTTATACAGCTAGCGCCGAAAGCTATATAAAGAAGCAAGTTGGTGGTAAATGCCGTTGATTATAAAATCTCCCTCGGTCGACTTTCGTGTGACGTGGCTCCAATAACCGGATGTGCATGTCTTTCCTGTAGATAACCGTTTGCTTGCTAGTAACGTAGTCATTCGATTAACCCTTACTCCGCTGTGTTCCTCCAACCAGTGTCGTCGTCCCTGATTATAAACATGAACTTTCGTCCGTATTGAGTAGTATTTTCTAAAACGTTAAGATGAGAAGCGCACTATTTCGTCCTAGATTAAAGGGCATGAATGTACAGGATAATAATGGTTTAAAATGTTTGCATTTCTTTACAGGTTAAGCGTAACAGGATTTTCTTCATGAAATTAAGTGACATTTACACACACTCTATATCCTCGTCTATATATTATTTCTTATTGAAAATGCATACAAGCTGAAGTGAAGAAAACATAAATGAGCCGTACCGGTAGAAAACTAACACTATGGACTCTGCGTAATGTATTGATCTAAAGCAACCTTCACAGTCCCCGCTGGCTAATCCGAGCCGAAACTGTCCGTCTCAGGGGAATAGAGGTATATGGCAATGATTCTTGAAACGGGAAATCTGCATTAGGCAAAAATGCCCGCCCGGATTAGCCTGCGCAACATGCGCATACTGATCCGGGTCGATACTTTACGCAGAGTCCACACTGTTGGTTTCTCGACAGAAGGCTCAAATTTCATTTAAAGTCGCGTATATCGAAAAGTGAAGTAAGCGATGTCATCACCCATAGATTCAAAGGTATTTTATCGCATTTTCGTGCGACAAAATTGCAAAAACAAGGCACTCTATTGATTCAAAACTGAGAGATGATGGTATGCATCAAACATGACCCACGTTGTAAAATGTTTATAACTGATAAATTGGTAAAACGGTAAAACCCATATAATTCCTTTTTTGAGATTGTGTGTTTGTTTTATTGGGATGTTGTGCCGTTTTTGTGTAAGCAAGCCAGCACTAGGCTAGGAAATGTGCCTTGCACAAGGACACTTCACCGTAACCGCCACGATGGGGATCGAACCCGGGACACCCAGTTCCAAATCCCCCATGCTATCCACTCGGCCACTCACGAGATTGTGAGAGTTTATGAGATGAAAAAAACAAAACCCCACCTTTAAATACATGATCCGCAAGACTACGATTTCTCGTCGCAAGTATGGCAATTCGTGTCGTGGATAACGTAATATTATTTGAAGAATGTTTGGAACAATTTCCGATTTCAGCCGTTTATACTCATGATTTAAGACTTTCAAGAAAAACAAGTGATTTATCTAATAAAAAAACTAAACACTGTGAACTCGCGATAATTCGGACACGTGAATATATCGTTTTACTCCAACAAATTCATTGAACGAATAACTGTTTATAAGTGTATCAGTATTTCAAGTTGCTGAGCCGCGTAATCAGAACTGATACTACGTTGCTGTCATTATATGATTTCATCACTGTTCTACTTTACTCATGAATTACGAAACTGAAAATACACAAATAAGCCGTCCTACCAGAAAACCAACATTATGGCCTCTGCATAATATATCGACCCAGATCAGCCTGCGCAGTCCGCGCAAATCCGGGCCGACATATTTCGTCTCAGGGGTATAGAGATATAGAGTAAGGTTTTCTATAACAGAAAATCTGCAGGAGGCGAAAAGTGGCCGTCCGGATTAGCCGGCGCGGTATGCTAAGGTTAATCCGGATCTATACTTAACGCATAGTCCACAATGTTAGTTTTCTCGAGGAACGGCTCAGATGTGTTTAACATTAATTAAAGGGATCAATTAAACTCGTTTATGGGTCCCTTTCAACTTCAGGTTATCCGTCCAGCTCGGTCAACATTCTTTCTGACGTTTAAAGAAAGTCACTGTGACCAGCGTCATTCGTATTTCGCCAATGGGCTAACAAGCTATGTGGAAAAGCAGCCAGTTGCTCGAAAAGTATATTGTGTGAAGAACAATGGTAAGAAAGCCTGGAAACACAATAATAGGTTAACTGGCCGCCGTGATATGGGTGAAACACTTTTGAAAACGGCGTTAAGCTCCAATCAATCTATCTATCAATCGAATTATTATCTCCGACTACAAACATGTCGTTAGTATGTTAGAGGTAATCATGCGCTGAGGCATTGTCATGCAGAAAGAAGCAGTTGCACAGTTACTTTCACCGACTACACACATGTCGTTAGTATATTAGAGGTATTCGTGCACTCGGGCATTGGCATGCAGAAAGAAGCAGTTGCACAGTTACTTTCTCCGACTACACACATGTCGTTAGTATATTAGAGGTATTCGTGCACTCGGGCATTGGCATGCAGAAAGAAGCAGTATCACAGTTACTTTCACCGACTACACACATGTCGTTAGTATATTAGAGGTATTCGTGCGCTGGGGTATTGTCATGCAGCAAGAAGAAGTTGCGCAGTTACTTTCTCCGACTACAAACATGTCGTAAGTATATTAGAGGTATTCATGAACTCGGGCATTGTCATGCAGAAAGAAGCAGTATCACAGTTACTTTCACCGCCTACAAACATATCGTTAGTATATTAGAGGTATTCGTGCACTCGGGCATTGGCATGCAGAAAGAAGCAGTATCACAGTTACTTTCTCCGACTACAAACATATCGTTAGTATATTAGAGGTATTCATGCACTCGGGCATTGGCATGCAGCAGGAAGCAGTATCACAGTTATTTTCACCGACTACACACATGTCGTTAGTATATTAGAGGTATTCGTGCACTTGGGCAATGGCATGCAGAAAGAAGCAGTATCACAGTTACTTTCACCGACTACACACATGTCGTTAGTATATTAGAGGTATTCGTGCACTCGGGCAATGGCATGCACAAAGAAGCAGTTGCACAGTTACTTTCTCCGACTACACATATGTCGTTAGTATATTAGAGGTATTCGTGCACTCGGGCAATGGCATGCACAAAGAAGCAGTTGCACAGTTACTTTCTCCAACAAAACACATGTCGTTAGTATATTAGAGGTATTCGTGCGCTTGGGTATTGTCATGCAGCAAGACGCCGTTGCGCAGTTACTTTCACCGACTACAAACATGTCGTAAGTATATTAGAGGTAATCGTGCCCTTGAGCATTGGCATGCAGCAAGAGGCAGTTGCGCAGTTACTTTCTCCGACTACAAACATGTCGTTAGTATATTAGAGGTATTCGTACGCTTGAGCATTGGCATACAGAAAGAAGCAGTTTTACAGTTACTTTCACTGACTAAAAACATGTCTTAAGTATACTAGATGTGTGCTTGCCCTGTGCCATTGACATGCAGCAAGATGCAGTTTTACAGTTACTTTCACCGACTAAAAACATGTCTTAAGTATACTAGATGTGTGCTTGCGCTGGAGCATTGTCATACAACTGCCATATTATAGTCGTCGCATATTGTCAAAGTTTAGATGTCTTAGTCATTGTTTAAATGTAGAAAAGGTAACATAGTGATCATTGATTGAGATTTGATAATATTTGTCTTGGTCGTAACTGCTATGTTGTTAAAGATGAACTTCACTTCTTGTTAGTATGTCCAGTTCACAATGAACTTCGGCTATTATATTTCTAAGAAGACTGGACAAATGCTACATGATGATTGTTTTATGACATAATGAGTTAATGTAGACACACATATGTAAAATCACTGATAACATATCTTATTTAAGAACTAATTTGTCTATATTTAAATATCTTCAAACAGTGATGTGTTGTCACTCAAATTAATTCATTATGTACATGTACATTATGTATAATGGGCCGGAGGCCTTTGCATACTAAATGAAGCATTTCGTAGTTGTATTTATTTGTAGTCAAATATACTTATTCACGCGACATTCCTCATTGTACTGTTGTTTTTTTGGTTTTTGGTTCAACACAATGCCATCGTGGTATCATCTTGTCGTTACTATTTGCGTGTTGCAGTTATCTTTAAATCCAACCTTAAAATGAGAAATCTAAGGAGAGGATTCTGAAACTTGCCAAAGGATAATATGGGAGTGACGGTTGGGTCTTTTTCTTCTTCCGTTTCTCCGTGCTTTCAAACTATCGGTAAAGCTGGTGACGTCTGACTTAGATACCCGACGATTTCCGCTAGCGTAAGGCAACGCATCATCGTAAGATTTACCACAATATGTTCCATCCGATAATATCCATTATGATTTGAAGCCATAATGGGTATTTAGCGGATAAAACCTTAAGTCAACAAGAAGTAGCAGAACGAACGCATGCAAATTTGCATTTGTTCAGACTCCTCTTCCTGACAAATTTACTGAACTTGGAAGAAGGAACAATTCAGAGCAAAGTTGAAATACAGACCATTTAATGTTTTCTTATTACCAAATTTAATGGATAATGATGTGCGCGTCTCCAGAAGCACTGTAAAATAAGAACTAAAAGAGTGGGCTTAAGACAATTGCTGACTACTATGGTTATATATACAAGTTCGATACTAATTTACATTGGGTGTGTTAAGCTTGATGTTAAACTCTACTGACTGTCGTTCGGAACTCTGACTCAGTTAAACTGGCGAATACACAAAAGTGAACGTGAGCTGTTGAAACATTCTGTTGATGCTCGAATTGACGACTAGTGGTAGTGGTACGCCCATAATGCGGAGTATCCACTCAAAATGGTCTAGAGCATAAAGCTCTTTAACAAATTGAATATCAAAAAGAGAAAGCATTTTCTGTTTGAGTTCTGAGCGTGTCACATCTGTGCAGCTGCATTCATGCAATACATTAAATAATTCCTCTTGGGATAGCATGCCACACCTACTGCAGGTAAAACTTGTAAGTGTAATGGGCCTTGAACATAGTTTGACAATAGTTGTCATAGTTGATCTAAAGGCACTCAACTTGGAAACGGTGTATACGATGCTAGGTTCGATACTTGACTGTAACACTTGAAAAAACATGTACTCTTGATTCATGTTGAGGCATTGCACCCATAAGGAATGCTCACGCATACTAATCACTTAGCGAACTGTATTATTCCATGCTAATTTAGTGGGCAGTGAACTATCCCGGAATTAATTGTTCAATATAAAGATTAAGTTGTATTTTGCTATGATGCAGCAAATATCCGGTATGAACCCAAGCTTGAAGAACGTTGGTCATTTAGGTTCATTATATATTTACTAACAAATATTTCTTTAGTAATACAAGATACGGGGAGACAAAGTAACTTATGTAGGAACATTAGTTTCCGCTTTTCGATTTCGCTGTATATCCTGTAAAGCCCAAGCATTGGCTCAGCTATATCCGATCTCGTTCTAACTGAAACCCTTTCAAGGTGTTTGCTTTTATGAAGCCCCTTTGTATCAATGATGGTCCAACGCACCAAAGTGGTGCAGTTTTGGAAACTAAATATAAGCTGGATTCGAGTTAAATTAAAAAATAAGTTTCAAAACAACGGAAAAGAAACATGTATATATATACATATGCCAACCCTGGCAATGTTTTCAGAGGAAGGCTTATAAAAGAAAAAAATCTCATTAAATCTTACTGACAAACTCAAGCAGCAGGACAAAGGGAGCAAACTTCTTAAAACTACTTAAATTGACAATTTGAAAATTTCGAGATGCTGACATTTTTACCGAGCTTTATGATGCCCTGGTATATCATAATCATAGTGGGGAACACCCTACATACCTTGGCTGAAGCCAGCAAGTGGGGTATTACACAGCTGTGGCACATTGTGTGCATACGTGTGTATATAACGTTTATAGGCATTAGAGCTCCAACGACCTGCCATCTTAATAGTCTCATCAGTATCCCAAGGCAGCAGCCGTGGTAGCGGTTCTTATTCTGAATAAATGTGTATTGTAAAACTTATAACGTATGAGCTATTTTAAAACCACTGACAATTGGTTTCTAGTCAGTGGTTTCCCATCTAAAAGGCAAAATAATGGACCTTAACATTTAGGTCGTGTTTGCAAATACTTCGTCATCAGTTTAAGAGGGCAGATTCCTGTATCTCTTGTATGTATTTGTTATCTTAGTACCTCTGCTCGCTTGATCAGTTTTGGTATAGTGCAAAAGGAGAAGCATTTCTGCTGAATTAATATAAATATAATTTATTTTCAATACCTGAAGCACATTGTTTGTCGAAATAACTTCCCAACTCTGGAGAAACTAATAAATGCAACACTGAAAGCAGCTTCTGCTCATATGTATTAAAGGTCGTCAGTTGATGTAGACCATTTACTATTTTAACAAGGAGAGTAATGGTAATAGGTAGCCTAACCTTTTTATGTTGGCTTGAACTCTCAAAAAAAGGGTTTCCTACAAGATAGTGCTTTGTTGAATCTGGCGAAACACTTTTATTACATTGAAATGAAATTGCACTGATGTAAAGTGTAAAGCTTTGTAGTACATTTAGCCGACAGGACAGCTATGAACAGCATATCTTGCCCGAATGAGGGAGGCCAACTTTCTTCATCTTATTGCAAACCCGGAAATCTGAAAATTTATTTAATGCATTCCTGTAAGAAGAAGTTGCATTACCCGCTAATGATGCCTCAAAAGTATAGCAGCCTTACATGTGTTACTGTCTGGTATTAGTTCAGTGATCGGCTGTAAGATCTACACCTAGATCTAAATTGTAGAATCTGGCCCACTGCTTACGATAAATCGAATATTGCATTATTTTGAGAAGAAATGTGCATAGCTCTAAAAGACAATGTCAAATTTCCTACCTATGAATATAAATTGTCTAAGCAATACCATAACTGCATTTAAGCGACTTGACTGCTTATTCATGACTGATACTATCCCTTCATTATCTATTAGAATGAGGATTTTCTTATTCTTTAGCCTCTAACCCCATAAGCAAAATGATACCAGTACAGGGACCATTTCCAAAAGTGTTATATCAGCCGTTACAGCCATTACCCGCTAGTGCTTTGTCAAAGGTTAGAAAGCCGATTTACCATTGAAGTAACAACCACATCCAAGGTCATGGGAACCAGAAATGTCTGTTTGTAATCGTAGGGTGTACCCATTATTCAAAATATGAATCTGGAATATGACAAATACCATTGGACTCTCTTTAAATTGTTTCCAAAGAGAAATGTCATGCTCATCTCATTATTCAGCCTTAACCCGTGTATTGGGTTTGGACAATGAAGCTTTGGCATCATTAAATCGCCGTAAACATGTGCTACTTGAACGAATAGCTCGGCAGAAGAAATTGAGCTTTCTAACCAGGTGTTGTAAATCCATAAGGGTGACCTTTTTCTTTTCTTGGAAGCTGCCTAAAAGTTCAACCAGCTCCCATATCTTGTGTAAGGGTATCCTTGTGACCATTCTCGTAGTATCAATCTCAAGGCCAAGGAACACTAAAACAGTTATCGGACCAGCTGAATTTTCATCTGGATGGGCAGACCAATATTGCAGCAGACTTCAGTGAAAGTACTCAGAAGTGTTTCGCAATCTCATGAGCCTGCACTGCCTGCAAAAATAAAAACGTCAAAATAATGGTCCATGGTCATCTTATTCGATTAGTGACAAACAGTCCATTGTATGAAAGAAGAAAACTTTTCGAAAATAAAACAGGAGCTACTTTAGCCTAATGGCAATGTTTTGTCTACAGAGTTTTTTCCATCGACTTTGATACCAAGTAACTGAAAGTCCTGTGAGTGTACAGGTAAGAGCATAAAGACCCAGTTAATATCACGCTTCGCTAGAAGAGCATTTTTTCCCCAGACTGAATATCATGTCTACAACTTTGTCAAATGAAGTATACTGGATAGATGAATACTTCTCATCTACACCAGCATTGATGCTTGCACCTTCTGGGTAAGATAAATGGGAAATTAAACACCAGCCCACATCAGAATATGGGACAATACCAACAGGCGAAATGTTCATATGTTCCAGAGGGATTTCGGTAAATGGTCCCTTTATTCGTCCCAATGAAACTTCTTTGTAAATGTTTGCATTGAGTTAATTAATATATAAATAAGCCGATTTTAAATTACTAGATTCTTTGGGCTCTCTAGGTCCCACATATCCTAACTTAAGCCAAACATGAAACCATCCAATACTTTTTGGCGATTTTCCTTTTTTGGTATAACGCTAAACACTCGAAGTGAACAGAAAACCTGACAGGCGTTGGAGCTAATCGTCTCAATTTACTTTGCAAAGCTCGGTCGGAAACTTGAGTGCATGTTGTTGCAAGTTGTTGTAGGGACCACTTGGTCTTTGCTGCGGCATGGATTGGTTAAATTGCTGTCCTTTTGTTTGGTCATTGACTGCCAAGCCTAGAGGGATGATCACTATTTCATTTTTAACAAGCATGGCGAAATGCAGAGTTTAATTTAGAACAATATCTAAAATAAAAGTCAAAACATTTCTCGCTTAAATTCTTACTGGCTTGTTTTGGTAGGGTTGAATTAGGTGCAGCCATTAACAGCAGCCGAAGCCCATAGTCTATTTTCCCAAAATATCTCGCATGGTCTGCTGTCCTCAACCTTTACCGCCATGCTGTTTTGCTCCAAGCTTTATTTTATAAATATATGTTAACAAGTTAACAAATAAATATTGGTGTGCGGCAGTGAAAATGCTTGTAAAGATTAGCGTTGCATCCGTCAATGACTCTATTTTTATTTGTTTTTTTGATTTTCAGAGGAGGATTTCAATCGGACTATTTACACATTGTGACACATTTACCGAGGCATTGATACCGTCAAAAATATTAACATCAACAAAACTTTTACCTGGGGCTGGATCTGTCTGCGTTTCCAAAGCCAACAGTGGTGGTTCAGAATCTCAAGAATGATCAACGTTCGACCCGTCTTTTGCTGTTGAAGGCCCAGACATCAGTGTATTGGCGAATACGGCTGCAAGAAGCCTGTTATAAGTCTCTCTCCTCCTTTTCCCACCACCAGTGCTTGATAAAGTTCTCCTCTTTGCCATGTTTTTCTTTTGTCTTCAAAAACGGGCTTATATTTCGTCAACCCGCACTACTTTTTTCTTCTTCCGTTTTCCTCTGTTTTTTCAAACTATCGGTGAAGCCGGTGTCGTCTGACTTTGATACCCGACGAATTACGCTAGCGTAAGGCAACGCATCATCGTTAGATTTACCACAAAATGCTCCATCCGATAAGATCCATTTTGACTTAAAGCCACAATGGGTATATAGATTGATAGTTTTGTGTTTTACGCCGCTTTTAACAATTTTTCAGTTATATCATGGCGTTTACTTGGTACCAGTGCTTCTGGTCCATTTATCCTGACTCCAGCCAGTCAGTCTTTATGCTAACCCCACCAACCTAGCGCCTAGGAGAGCAGCCATTTTTAATTTGTTGGTCTTTGGTATGATCCGGCCGAGAATCGAACCTGCTCCCGGGGCGTTTCGTATAGATCTATTTGAAAGGCAGGTTCAACTTTCGAAGATATTATAACTCATACAGCTTAGGTTTGTTAACCTATTCCCACATAAAGAAAGCTCTGAAGTAGACTACGTTCGAGCCGAGCCGAGGTAGCTCAGTCGGTAACGACGCGGACTGTCAATCCAGGGGTTGCGAGTTCGAATCCCAGCTCGGCCAACATTCTTTCTGACATTTGATGAACGTTAATGCGACTAGTATCATTCGTACTCCGTCAATGGGCAATCAGTCTATGTGGAAAGGCAGCCAGTTGCCTGGGAAGTTTGTTGTGTGGATTACCGGTGTGGGGAAGCCAGGAAACACATGAGTAGGTGAACTGGCCGCCGTGCTATGACTGAAAGAGTGTTGAAAACGGCGATAAAAACTAACTCAATCAATCAATTAGACGACGATTGAACACATTGTGGCATAGGAAGAAATTGCTGATTATCGAGCTACCACTTATATATTATGTTAAAATAAGCAAGGCTGTCGACGTTATGCATTTAGGTTTAACGACAAAACAAGTGACTAACATACATTCAACAGGTAGTTTACGAATAGAGCCATCCCGTGAGAAAACCAACATTGTGGACTCTACATAAGGTATCGACCCGGATCAGCCAAAGCATATGCCTCGCAGGCTGATCTTGGTCGATATATTATGTAGATACCATAAGGTTCGTATTCTCGTGGGACGGCTCATATGTGCATGTTTGGTTGAGCCGGACTCTACAAAAACATACGTTCTGGTTTCTTTTAATATTGTAGGAAACAATCAATTTTAACACACATACTACGCGATCAAAATTTGCCATATCATATGTAATTACTTTTTAATTCGTCTTCGACTTATTCACGTACCGTATAGACTCGGATCAGAGTTTCCAGAGGTACAGGGTGATCTGGTTCTACAGGGATCGCAAATGCCTTATGATTAACTTTGCTTTATCGCAACTCACTTGACGTCTGTGTCATGATATGAATTGCACAAATGCTCCGTCCCGTG
Source organism: Serripes groenlandicus (assembly GCA_031761405.1). Taxonomy (NCBI): domain Eukaryota; kingdom Metazoa; phylum Mollusca; class Bivalvia; order Cardiida; family Cardiidae; genus Serripes; species Serripes groenlandicus. The sequence continues at coordinate 43,753,417 of JASEVX010000006.1, read as the reverse complement.
ATAAAATCAACATTGTGGACTCTGCGTAAAGTATCGACCCGGATCAGAATAAGCATGCCGCACAGGATCACCCGGATACACACTTTTCGCCTCCTGTGGATTTTCTGTTTCAGGAATCATTACTCTAATTTTCTATCCCCCTCAAACGGAATGTGTCGGCCCGGATCAGTCTGCGCGGACTGCGAAGGCTGATATGGGTCGATACATTACGCAGAGGGCATAATGCTGGTTTTCTCGCGGGACCGCTCATATGCTCGTTATCATTATACAGGTGTATAACTATGCTAGGCCAAAAAACGACGGGCGAAAAACATATTGTTTATGCTTATAGATTTAGAATTTCAAACATATTGTTAATGATACATTCGTAATCGTTTTTCGTCAAGAGTCAATAATGATGATGATAATATTAGTAATAATGTGTTTATTCAAAACAGGTTGTTCATTAAGACAGTACATCAGCATTCTAAAATAAAGAATTCATGCCAACTTATTTCAAACAAGTTCTAGGAAAAAGACAAATGAACCGTTCTACGAGAAAACCAACATTATGGACTCTGCGTAATATATCGACCCGGATCGCTCCAGGCCGACACATTCCGTCTTAGGGTGATAGAAGTATAGAGAAATGTTTCCTGAAACGGAAAATCCCCAGGAGACGAAAAGTGTCTGTCCTGGTTAGCCTGCCAGGCATACTTTCGTAGAATGGATCAAAGGATGTTGATGGTATTTACGTTAACGTGACAGGTTAATTCCAGTTTAAAATTTACAGTTATGCTGATTTTGTTTACATACGGTACTTAATGATTGCTTTTAACTCTTTCGGCGCCAATGGCAACATTGACATTTTTGCAAGCAATGTAGAATCGGGTGAGACAGCTCGACAAAGCTACCTACTAACACCGCTTCCATGTTGCTCACAGAGAGTTACTTGCCAGACGTTCAATCGACACTTAACTTTACCGATAACTAAAGGTGAACAGGGCTCTAGATAAGGGGTGTTTTGCATGTTCTGAAATCCTGACTGAAAGATTGTTGAAAACGGCCTTAAAACACAATCAATCAATCAATCAGACGACGTTTGAACACATTGTGGCAGTGGAAGAAATTGCTGATTATCGAGCTACCACTAATATATTATGTTAAAATAGGCGGTTAGGTTTAACGACAAAACACGTGACTAACATACATTCAACAGGTAGGTTACGAATAGAGCCACCCCGTAAGAAAACCAACATTGTGGACTCTACATAAGGTATCGACCCGGATCAGCCTAAGCATATGCCGCGCAGGCTTACCCGGATAGACACTTTTCGCCTCCTGTGGATGTTCTGTTTCAGGAATCATTTGTCTATACCTCTATACCCCTGAGACGGACTGGCGGTCCGGATTAGCCAGCGCAGGCTGATCTTGGTCGATGTATTACGCAGATACCACAAGGTTCGTTTTCTCGTAGGACGGATCATATGTGCATGTTTGGTTGAGCCGGAATGTACAAAAAATTACGTTCTAGTTTCTTTTAATATTGTAGGAAACAATCAATTTTAACACACACACTACGAGATCAAAATTTACCATATCATATGTAAATTGGTTTTTTTAATACGTCTTCGACTTATTCACGTACCGTGTAGACCCATATCAGAGTTTCCAGAGGTACAGGGTGATCTGGTTCTACAGGGATCGCAAATGCCTTATGATTAAATTTGCTTTATAGCAGCTCACTTAACCTCTGTGTCATGATTTGAATGGCACAAATGAGCGTTCCCGTGATAAAACCAACATTGTGGACACTGCGTAAAGTATCGAACCGGATCAGCATAAGCTTGCCTCACATGGTCACCCGGATATACACTTTTCGCCTCCTGTGGATTTTCTGTTTCAAGAATCATTACTCTATACCTCTATCCCCCTGAGACGGAATGTGTCGGCCCGGATCAGTCTTCGCGGACTGCGAATGCTGATCTGGGTCGATACATTACGCAGAGGCCATAATGCTGGTTTTCTCGCGGGACGGCTCATATGCTCGTTATCATTATACAGGTGTATAACTATGCTAGGCCAAAAAAAAGATGGGCGAAAAACGTATTGTTTATGCTTATAAATTTAGGATTTCAAACATATTGTTAATGATACATTCGTTATCGTTTTTCGTCCAAGGTCAATAATGATGATGATAATATTAGTAATAATGTGTTTATTCAAAACAGGTTGTTCATTAAGACAGTACATCAACATTCTAAAATAAGAAATTCATGCCAACTTATTTCAAACAAGTTCTAGGAAAAAGACAAATGAACCGTTCCACGAGAAAACCAACATTATGGACTCTATGTATAATGTATCGACCCAGATCGCTCCGGGCCGACACATTCCGCATGAGGGGGATAGAGGTTTAGAGAAATATTTCCTGAAACGAAAAGTGTCTGTCCGGGTTAGCCTGCCAGACATACTCTCGTAGAACGGATCAAATGATGTTGATGGTATTTACGTTAACGTGACAGGTTAATTCCAGTTTAAAATTTACAGTTATGCTGATTTTGTTTACATACAGTACCTAATGATTGCTTTTAACTCTTTCGACGCCAATGGAAACATTGACATTTTTGCAAGCAATGTAGATTCGGGTGAGACAGCTCGACAAAGCTACCTACTAACACCGCTTCCATGTTGCTCACAGAGAGTTATTTGCCAGACGTTCAATCGACACTAAACTTTACCGATAACTAAAGGTGAACAGGGCTCTAGATAAGGGGTGTTTTGCATGTTCTGAAATCCTTATTTGACCCATAAACCCTATGTTGTGGGTACTCACAGCATAAGGTATGCTTTAATAATAAGAGAGAAATTGTGGGAAAAGGAGCTGAATACCCCTCCTTATCTGGACCTATGGGTGAAAACCAATTTCGTTTTAACGATTCTTTTGAGTACTCACAACATAGGGTATGCTTTAATAATAAGAGAGAAATTGTGGGAAAAGGAGCTGAATACCCCTCCTTATCTGGACCTATGGGTGGAAAACTATAACATATTAAGTCTTCTATGCGCATGTCTACGTTTTTGAGTTTATTGAACGCAAGGCAGATAACTCTTCTTACCTATTTCACAGCATTATTTTACTTTGACCGCATTCGGCACTAGCCCCCGAGTCAACAGGTGTTGGCTCGAGTTGCGTTGTTTTAACAAGAGCCAACTTATTCGGGTTAACCCGATGTGTCAAACTAACCCAAGAGCTGGGTTATGTCGGGTTACTTATCAGAAAACTAGTATACTTCAGTATGGTAGAGGTCAAATTACGCCAAATACATCCGCTGACATGTTGATCTACACCGAAATAGTCCCTTACAAAAACTTTGTTTGCGTAGAAATGAGTGTATACCATCACCAGACTGCATTGAATATATGACGTTGAGTTTAAAAGCATTGTACATGTGTATAGGATGCACTGGAAATTATTGATTTGATCACTTTTAGTATTTTGACGGTAACCATTTTCGCCCGGTGAAAATTCTTTCTTGCATAATGCATGAACCCCCCCCTGAATGAAACGCTTAGAAAGTGTGACAATTGAGGACTGAAACTGGTCGATTGACATGGAAACAAAGAAGGAATTCACTTGGTGTACTGTGACCTAGAATACTCGGGTGAAGAAAATGGGAACCAGTAAATGAAGTGTTAAACACTTTATCGTTCGGTATACCAAAGTCGACCTAAGGAAAAAGGTTTGCCTGGGTAAATTAACACGGGTATTTAAACCGAACGCGCTCTATGATTCAATACATTATAGTTGAAAATACACGATTTATTATGTATTTGAAATGTTACTACAAGTGGTGATCCAAACGGTTTGATTGATTGGGGTTTAACGCCGTTTTCAACAATTTTGCAGTCATATCACGGCGACCAGTTCACCTATTCATGCGTTTCTTGGTTTTCCCACACCAGTACACCATACAACATACCTTCCAAGCAACTGGCTGCTTTTCCACATAGACTGTTAAACAGCCCATTGGTGAAAGACGAAGGTCACAATGACTTTTGTCAAACTTCGGAAAGAATGTTGGCCGAGCTGGGATTCGAACTCACAACCCATGGATTGATAGCCCGCGTCACTACCGACTGAGCTACCGGGGCTCGGTTGGTAATCCAAAGGGAATAGTACTCTTTTAAAAACTGTTTTATTACTGCTATTCTTTCATGAAATACATCCCATGTGTATATTTGCTTATATATTATTATAATTATGGTCTACTTTATGGTCTACTATTTTGAATAGTGTAATACGACGTATTAACAGTTTTCATAGAAACGATTTGAGGCGTATATCCTCATGGTTTCGGGCAACGGACTCTAGTAATTTTTACGTGAGTTTAACATAGCACTTATATTTCTAATATAATTCTAAATTTCTTCACATGCTTTTAAAAGTATTTATGTTTAGGGCTTACAAAGAATGTACAAAGTACAAACGTGCATAGCAAAAGAGAAATGTTCGGAAAACGCGAATACGACGTTGAATGTCCATCTTTGTGAAACCTGTCAGCGTATTCTTTTGTTAGTCCCAGAGGACATTCACATGATTTCGGGAACGCAGTACAAAAAATGGCTACCAAGTGATTCGACCTGTGGTGGCAATTCGGGTGGGCATCCTTGAAACACTCCGTGGTCTGGTTGAAAAAACTGAAAATAAATAACCTTCCTAAATTTGTTTGGAAAACAAGGCCCTGTAAAGGCGGCATTTATAGGATTTTGTCGGAAGTTACATTTAGGCGAATATAACACGAAGGCGCACACTCGAATATACGCAGATACAACAAGACGCACACTCGAATATACGCAGATACAACAAGACGCACACTCGAATATACGCAGATACAACAAGACGCATAGTCGACTTACGCGGCAAAAATATGCGAGACGACTGGTTCATAGTGACAGCACGGAAGGGTCAATGTGCTTTTGTACAGATGGACGGACGTTCTGGTTTTGCATTATAACGTGGTATTCAAATGAATTGGACTTTTATCACGTTAGTATTTTTCAATTTGCATAAGCACGAGTTCGTGCACAGATGAGACTTTTCAAACATATTTCATTTGTTCATCCTGCACCTTGAATGCTTTCTATAAATTCGCAGTAGTGTCAATACATACAGAAGTATTAATTCGTAGTAGTGTCAATACAAACAGAAGTATTAAATGATTTTCAAACTCAGATTCATATAGGTATATAACTGAATTAAAGTCGATTCATTATTCAAGGATACCAGACTTAAAAACATGTTTTTACTTTGTTTGAAAACCACCAAAACTACTATTTGCATTACCATGTATGTTTATTATGTATGTTATGCACAATTAGCGTATATGCTTGTGTTGTAAATAACAAAAAGTTACATCTAAGCGGCGTTCTGTGTTAACCAACTGTACGGCAATCCCGACCTGTGTATATCCACATATATGCACAATCTGATCTTGCTTTGCTGCACGGTTCGCAAGTTAGTAAGAAGAAGTTTTCTCAACATATGAGCCGTCCCGCAAGAAAACCAACATTATGGCCTTGGTGGTATGTATCGATCCAGATCAGCCTACGCAGTCCGCGCAGACTGATCCAGGCCGACACATTCCGTCTCAGGGGAATAGAGGTATAGAGTAATGATTCCTGAAACAGAAAATCAACAGGAGGCGAAAAGTGTCTATCCGGGTTATCCTGCGCGGCATGCTTAGGCCGATCCGGGTGTTCTTTTCTCGCAGGGCGGCTCAAATCTTTAAACCAGTGTCCTTTTGGGTCCTAAGGATTAGGTATGCAAGAAGATGCTCATTTGTAATTCGATCACAATGTCACTTTTAGGCCGTCGCTAGTTAAGAAACAGTATATGCCCTCTGTGATGAGTGATCAAGCTAATCATTTATCGCAACCCAGTGCGTTTTAATTGAATTGTAATTGTGATCCCTTTACACCATACTCGTAATTGTTTTTTAATTCTAAAAGGGTTTGTTAAAACGAGCCCCGGTAGCTCCACCGGTTAAGAGCTCGAACCCTAGCCCGGCCAATTTTCATTCCGAGTGTTGACAAAAGTCTACGTGACCAGCGACATTCGTCTTCCACCAATTGGTTAACAGTCTATGAGGAAAAGCAGCCAGTTGAATGGAAAGTATGGTGTGTGGAGTATTGGTACGAGGAAGCCTAGAAAAACATGAGTAGGTGAACTGGACGCCGGGATAAGGCCGAAAAAACGTTAAAAACTGCGTTAAATTAAAATGAATCAGTTCTAAATTTTCAAACACTTATCATTTACAGTGTCATTCACCGCCAAGCGTCCACCTAGACGAGACATGCCGAGTTCCAAACGAATATTGATACATACAGCAATTGTTTGAAGTAAATGTATTATTAGTCGTGGCACAACTTGCTTCTACCAGAAGCGCCTTAAAACATCCGTTCAGACAAACGAAAATAACTCTGACCTGCATATGTTTTCTATTGGAATGTGATCACCATTCCTAATGGCTGTTTGGAAATTATTTTGTCCTTGTGTATAGCTCTGTAAGCATTTTCGGTCTTTATTTGAAGATTCGTGAAAGCAAGGCTTTTCCCAATCTGTAAATCAAAACATATGAGCCGTCCCACGAGAAAACCAACATTATGGTATCTGCGTATGTATCGATCCAGATCAGATTGAGCAGTCCGCGCAGGCTTATCTGGGCAGACACATTCCGTCTTAGTGGGATAGAGGTATAGAGTAATGATTCCTGAAACATTAAATCCACAGCTCGGCAAACATTCTTTCCGACATTTGACAAAAGTCACTGCTAACAGTGTGAAAAAGCAGCCAGTTGCTTGGACAGAATGCTGTATGGAGTTTTTAGAAAGTAAGAAAACACATGGGTGAACTAGCCGTCGTGATATGACTGACAAATTGTTGAAAAACGGCGTGAAACCCCAATCAATCAATCCTGATTAGTTGAAACGTAAGAGCGGGGCTTGATACTCATCTCTGATTATCGGTTGTATGCTTTGACAGGTATACAGAGTCAGTCAGTCATTATCAAGGTCCCCGCCACGACCGGTCGAATCATCAGACACTACATTTACGTGTTCGCTTTTAATCGTACGAACATCATTCAAATATATAAAAGTGTATGAGCAAGAATATCGGACGTATTTTCATCAGACTTTTAGAAATCTTTACGATATTTAAAACAGTATTTGCTCACTGTACTATTCAAAACAGTATTTGCTCACTGTACTACTCAAAACAGTAATTGCTCACTGTACTATTCAAAACAGTATTTGCTCACTGTACTATTCAAAATAGTATTTGCTCACTGTACTATTCAAAACATTTAAACACTATTTAATCATCGAACTATACAATACTTAAGCAATATGTGTTCATTGTACTATGCAATACTTTAAACAATATGTGTTAATTGTACTATACAATACTTTAAACAATATTTGTTCATTGTGCTATGCATTACTTTAAACAATATGTGTTCATTGTACTATACAATACTTTAAACAATATGTGTTCATTGTACTATACAATACTTTAAACAATATGTGTTCATTGTACTATACAATACTTTAAACAATATGTGTTCATTGTACTATACAATACTTTAAACAATATGTGTTCAATGTACTATACAATACTTTAAACTATATGTGTTCATTGTACTATACAATACTTTAAACAATATGTGTTCATTGTACTATGTATTACTTTAAACAATATGTGTTCATTGTACTATACAATACTTTAAACAATATGTGTTCATTGTACTATACAATACTTTAAACCATATGTGTTCATTGTACTATACAATACTTTAAACAATATGTGTTCATTGTACTATACAATACTTTAAACAATATGTGTTCATTGTACTATGCAATACTTTAAACAATATATGTTCATTGTACTATGCAATACTTTAAACAATATGTGTTCATTGTACTGTTTACCATACTTTAAACACTGTTAAATAATCGTACTATACAATGCTTTAAGCAAAGTTTGTTCATTATATACTATACTCTATTTAATCGTCGTAGTATACTATATTTAAACAATGTTTAATCGTTGTACTATACTTTACCTTAAACAATGTTTGATAATCCTCCTATATTATAATTTTAACAATGTTCGTTCATCTTCTTTTACATAACTATTAACAATGTTTGCTAGCAGACTAATCTTGGTCTTTATTTTTGCTACACGGGAATCAATATTTAGCACATTCTTGTCCATAAATAAGTAAGAACGTGCCCAACGTCAGTGTAGATGACGATAGTTGCAGCAATTTTACAGGATAATGGCAAATATTGCAAATTCTATTAAAGGAAGAAAATTGCATGTATCATTTAACAACTGTTGAAATTTGAAAGCAACCTAATCATAAAGACGATTGAATATTGTTTCGCTGACTAATTGAATCCGTTATATCACAGAGAATGTATGTGCAAACTGATCATTTTCTAAATTTATAAAAAACTAAAAAAAAATCTAAGGTGGGATTTCGATGAACATTGTGAGGAAAACATACAAGCGTGTATCTACTTCTACAAAACTCTTACGTAATTGGATATTTTCACAGCGAAATGTTTCGTAGATGAAGACATTTGTCCTGTCAGTGTCAATGTTATAGAACATGTCTTCACTGTGTTCTGAATCCATCATTTCTCGGTTCAAACAACTCACTTGTACCTGGATTCCCTTTCTGTAGAAAATAAAGCAGTGAGTATAGATAAAGTGTGACCAGAAATCTTGATAAAGGACATTTTTCATGTGCACACATTTTTTCTTTGACACCCAAACCCTATGTTATGTGTACTCAATCGTTATGGTTTGATTGAGTAATACAGAGATATGAGCCGTTCTACGAGAAAACCAACATGTTGGACTCTGCGTAATGTATCGACCTATATCAGCCTGCACAATCCGCGCACACTGATCCGGGCCGAAACGTTCCGTCTCAGGCCAGGGGATAGAGGTATTGAGTAATGATTCCTGAAACAGAAAATTCACAGGAGAAAAAAATGTCTATCCGGGTAAGCCTGCGCGGTATGCTTAGGCTGATCCGGGTCGATTATTTACTGTCCCCAATGTTGGTTTTCTCGCGGGACAGCTCATATTGTGTGTGTGTGGGAGGGGAGGGGGGGGGGGGGGGGGGGGGGGGGGGTTAAGGGGGGATTGGATTCCAATTTACCCCCTCCTTATCTAGACCTCGGTGTGACTATTTCCTTCAACAGTTATATAGTCAGTTCAAAATCGGACGTCTCCATTTCTCATTTAATCAAAACGTTGGACTATTTTAATAAATAAAAGGCAAACAATGCTGATTTCAGGTGAGACAGCTCGTCACGAGCTGACTCACCTGAATCTGCATTGTTTGCAAAAACCTCAATATTGCCTTTGGCGCTGAAAGAGTTAAGGCATATACCCCCACGCTATATTTGAATGTTCATCAAAGCAACACATTTCGGGCGGTTCAACCTTAGTTTTTCCTACACAGTTCATTTTAAACTATATTGTTCTATGGTATGGCCAAATTATGATTCAGAAATACGACGCGTGGACTTTTACACGTCCGACGGATGATGTTTTCATTATTTATTTCGTTTATATATTCATCTAAAATGGTAGTAATGGCTGTCCTCCTTTGCGCTCAGAGTTGCGGGGTTAGCATCACGACTGACTGCCTGGTGTCAGGATAAATGGACCAGCAGTACTTGTAACTAACCCAGGGAACGCCGTGATACAATTATATAAATACGAAAAAAACACATAAATGGGTTTTTTCGTTATAGGTAACAGGTGTGAGAATTTTTTTTTTTTTTTTTTTTTCAATAACCCATGAAGCTTTCTGAAATGAAACTGGCCAAATCCATGAGGGCCGCCATTTTGGGTATGTATAAAATGAGGCGAGAAACACGGATTGAAAAAAAATTATTGTCGTCTTTTTGATAATTTTTTTTAAGTCGATATTTTTGGTATGTATAAAATGACACGTAAAAACACGGATTTTTTAAATTATTGTCGTCTTTTTAATCTTTTTTTTTTTTAAATCGATATTTCAGATCATTAAAGTGCTGTGTTTTGTGGGAATTAACATTTGTACGAAAAGTTAAAAATAAATGGAACTCTGTAAGAAATATGTTTTCCCGTTCGTCAAAAAAAAAGACAGCATTAGACTTCTACGCCCGAACCTAAATGTTGACTGTATCGTAGCCAAAGAAGGACGTGTCGTCATTTCCGTAACACTTCATCTTGGCGTAACGTCAATGGAGCGACGTCATTTCCCGCACAAAAGTGGTATCAACATGAAATACCCCAAATTCCTATACATGAGCTATTTATCAAACATTGTGGCAAAAGGATAACTTTCTCATAAGGAGCAATTGTTCTTTTAGCGACAATCTTTCCCTAAATCGTCTGTTGCATAGGCCTCAGAAACCGTCTCTAATAGGGAAAGGGTTTAGCAGAAATGTGACCCCTTACATCATTTGTTGAAAAAGGCAGTCGCCAGGTGGCATCAGCAAAGGGCTGATCTTTTTGCTTCTTTACCATAATGCAGGTGATCGATTAAGGATCATCTTGGCCATCATGTTTTAACCTCGTTCATTATAAATGTATTACTTGATTTTCGGAAAGTCTTTACTTTCCAAATATTTTTTGATTAATATTATTATTGTCTAGTCAATTACTTATAAATCCTTTTTTATGGCCAAAGTATGCTCTTTAATTTTTGTTTATAATTATCTTGCGTTTTTTCGTAAATAGGTAGCACCTATAGATATATTAAGATTACTGAACGTTGCGTAAACACCAAATAATCAATCAATAAATTGTTTAGTCATCCTCTTCGTGGGAGATTGGTTTACAGCAATAGAAGCTATACTATATATATACACATATGTTACAATAAAAAGAAACTAGAGTTAGATCAAACGTCTGATGCTTTAAGCGACAAGAAAAGATATTCAATATCTCAGATATATTGGTAATGACGTGCAGATACTGTGGTTCTCACGAATGTGAACAAACATCTGAGAAAACCACAGTTCTGCTCAATGGAACGTTCGGCCTACCTTGCGCCTAGTTGTACGTACAATGTACACAAGCAAAATATTCATTGCCCATCCTAACTAAATGGATAGGGTTTGCCCAACCTGTGTTTAAAGATCATCCATGGGAAGAGAACAATCTGGTCTTTGTTCACAGGTGGTCTATACTTACAGGGTCATTTATTCAGAAAATGAGTAATATGGAAATTGAAAGTGTGGTTGCTGTATACAGGGAATTGCTAAATAAAGATGGTCTTAAGCACAGGGTTGACTGCATATAAACATATGAGCGGTGTTCAAAGAAAACCAACCTTAACATAATTATTACAAATTTGAAAAGAATTGCTTCACATGCCACGAATCCGAAAGGATGCTGCACTCAAATAGTTCCTTCCTACATTCTATTAATTGGCAAACGTACAGTGAAGAGCAAGATCAGATTGTGCTGACGTGCCTGTTGATATTTAGCTACCCTGGTCGCAAATGACTTACGAATTGATTTAGTTCTTTATGGTGCAAGAAATAGCAAATCCCGGTGAGAAATGGACTTTAATCTCATACTAACGGTGAAGCGTTATAGTATTTTGAATTGTTTGTACATATACCCTGCTTCTTACTGTAACAGTGTTCATTCTAGTTGACATCCGACTAAAATTTCTATTGCATTATGGGTATTGTAAAAACATAAAAGGAAAACAACATAAATGATGGGAAAGAATAGGTGGACTCGGCGAGATGTCAATGTTCCACGCTCCTTGTAGTACAATACTAAACCCAGTATCGGTACTACAAAATAATAGTCCCTGTTTATTACAAACACAATGATACGCCAATGGCTAGCTAAGAGTCTAAAGATATATCATTTGACGACCTCAATTGGTACATGTAGATAAAAATAATACAATCTCAATACAGTGCACGATCTTTAAAAATTGTTACGCTATGTTGGTCCAGGAAACTTCGAAATATAAATATGTATTATAAAACTGGATTTTGCTTCATATTCGGTAGGGTTACATTTGTATTGCTTGCAAACTTACGAACCTTTATTTTTTTATAGTACACAGTGCAATATCATAATCGATTAGGTAGTGTTAAAAACTTACAAACAAGTGTCCATGATTGTTGTATTCGGATATTGTTCTCTGCGCATATTTACACATTTATCCCCGACAGATTTCTTGAAGCTGTTGATGTATGAAAACATGATTATTTACTTGTTTGTTTTGTTTGCGGATTTCAGCCATTTTTAGCATTATGTCCGTTATATCACGGCGTCAGTTCATTTACTCCTGACTACTGGGTAAACACATCAGTACTAGGCTAGGAAATGTGCCTTGCCCAAGGGTACCCCACTATGACCGAAGTGCTGCGACCGGTGATGAACCCGGGACGCCCGGTTTCAAATCCCCGACGATAACACTCGGCTACGATAGATTCCTGAAAACATCTTTAATTTTGCCATATAAAACGTGTCCGTCAGTGCTGCTGTTTTTTTTCTTTTCCAGTGGCTTACTTATACGAGATACACTTTGCATTTGCTTTCATTATCAAAACATACAGTGGGTGCCAATCAGGCGCGAATTCAAAACAACAAAGTTGGAAGAGGAGCATAAGTAGTACATTAAATGTACTGTTTTGTATGTCGTTTTTCTTTCTTTATTTGCCTTCTTCCAAACTCAGAAATAACTGTTTCAATGAAGTACAATTATTGGAACATAATTGTTAGAATGTCTGCGCATATTATTGGGAACATAATTGTTAGAATGTTTGCGCCTACTGATTTTAGAGATTTAAAAATAAGTACGTATGCCAATCTTATTTGTATGTGTGTCGTTCACGTGATACGCGAAGGACGGCTTTCAATTCGGCGTCCGTGACTCGTGACGGAAATACAGATCCATTTTATGACACTGAACTCTTATGATCTCAAGCCCTTTTTAAGGGAATGTCAGTAACGAAATACTGCAATATGATACATATACGAATTGGTGAGAGCAGGCCTTTTTATATACCGCAGTTTTGACCACTGGAAAGTAACAAGTGTTTTGGACCACACTGTGAAGGAATGCAGCCTTATTCCCCAAGTGGATATCAGATACCTAGCTTAAACTTTTTAATATCGTGTAAGGAACTCTTTTGAAATAGAAGGGAGAAAACACCGGCTCTTAACACGCAGAGGGTCTGAGAACCTGAAGTAACTGGTTAAAAGGAAGTAATTCATTTTCCATAGTCGACCATTATAGCATTATGGGTTATGGTTCGTTCCCAACAAGCACACCAACACAAAAACATGTATCAAAATAAAGTTCAGTATTAAAACAACCAAAAGAGCAAAGAGAACATACAGGTTGGCGGACCTTTTTTCATTTTATGAGGTAAAGAAGAAGGTAACCCATATCCCGCACTGAATTTTACTGTTAATTTCAGAAAAACAGAATGTCCTGAAAATGGCTATATATTAACCTAAACGCAAACAATATTTTGGTTATTAATCAGTCAGAGGATATTCAACTTCATAAAAAACACGTTCAACTTTCAACAAATTATTATTGTCCAATGTGAGACAACTTCAGTCCTATATTTTCAAGCCGATCCGAATAACTTCCCTTTTACCAAAGAATTGTGCGTTTACCATCGTTTAAATTAAGGCTGTCGAAATCAAAATGTATATTATTAGTTGTAGTAACAAATTAGTGGTTAACTAGAATATGAACACAGACGAAGGTCGTAAACAAAACGCACACAACTGACGACACTTTAAGCTTAATTGTTCGTCAGATGTAACATCTAGCACTAAATTATCAAATATAGGATGACGGCGATGACTTGAGAGGCACTATAGAAATACCAGCAATGCGCTTTTGACGACCAGTGGCGACTAAGATCACTCATCACTCCAGCGCAGTTTGATCTTGGTATGCACTGTTCGCATATAAGTGAAAAAGTCCTCTGGCATACATTTTAGATGTATATCTTGTAGTATGGATATGCGTATAGAATTAACCCATTGGTTCATTTCAATTGGTTCTAGTTCTAGTTCATAAAAAAGTTGAACAGTATTCATTTCTTACTATTTTGTACATTTACTGGTTGTATAGGAATCCGAAAATCTAGCCAATAAATGTTTCAGTTTAGGTGGACAAAGTTTGTTTTTCCATATGCAGGATCCAAGTGTCTCTGTTATTCTGAAGATATAAATTAAGTGATGTTAGATTATGCCAAATTACACCAGAATGCATGTACTATATGACATTTTATCATTTTTAGCATTTTGACGTTGTTTGAAAGTGAAAGTAGCGAATGTGAACAACCTGTTTTGACCGGGCCGGATTTAGTAAAAAAAAATATAATCGCCTGGTGAATTCTTACTTGCATAACACATGACCCTCCGATGCTTATTTTAGTACTCAGGGGCGTAGCTCCCTTTAGGCACTGTACGCACGTGCCTACATATTTTTTCTCAAAATGCCTCAAAACACAGCAGCGGCGATAGACATCTGCGTAATGTATCGACCAGACTGATCCGGCCGACACATTCCGTGTTAGTGAAATATATGTATAGAGTAGTTTTCCTGAAACAGAAAATCCACAGGAGGCGAAAGTGTCTATCCGGGTACGCCTGTGTTGCATGATTAGGCTGATCCGGGTCGATACTTTACGCAGAGTCCACAATGTTGATTTTCTCACGAGACGGCCTACACATTGATTATTGCAAAGCTACGTCCCTGGTAGTGTATTACGAGGGGCGTAGACAATACTAAAACATGTATCGCTACTGCATTATAATTTTCCATTCAGTGTATACCATGTATAACTTTAAAGACATAATAAAGAACAACTATGCACCATTCTTTTATTTCAAATAACGAAATAACATAATCTACAGATGAAATATAATTTATAATTGTCGCGTGAACCACACCACACTTCCACATTTTGGATGACATAAAAGCATATTTCAATGACGTCACATCATATTTCAGTGACATAGCATTTCCCTATTTGGAAGCGTATTTTACACGTATACATGTACAATACGGAATTAAATTCCGTTGCGTTTGAGCTACGCATGACTTTGCGAAACAATGTGCAGGTATATAATAAAGGGAAAGCAAATATGTATGTTTTATAATGAAACATTTTTTTTTGTTAATGCAATGAATATATAATTTTAATTATACAAACAAATACTCTCTTACATGTTTTGTTATTTCTAATCAACATGCTCTGTTATACTGTGTTGCAAAAAGTTGGAAAAGCAAACAAGGAAAGCATTGAACAACTTACGAGCAAGCATTCTTAGTGTCCCATTGTTGTTGATCTGACAATTGTTGGCGAAATGTTTCTTGACAGGACGAGATCTCCGCCGAGCATTGTTGCACTCCATGAAAATCTTCTAAAACACAAGTAAAAATCAATTTATCGAGCATAGAGCATCATCGACAGCGTTTGTAACGTATTCAACGGAATTACTGGTGACTAACCAAGGAAACGCAGTGATATAACTAAAACGTTCCTTTAAGCGGCGTAAAACACCAAACAATCAGTTAGGTAATCGTAAAACGAAGTTTCAATCTGAATAGAAATATTTCATTCGTTTGTCAATTAGTATTTGTATAACCTGGTTGGGGAAGCCTTCACTTAGTTTGCTGTTCTCTTGAAAGCTGATTCGATCCCGGGTCCAGAGATACCTAAGACTCAAATGTGTTTCAATTTGATACATTTTAAACGAAACTTACTTTCCGAACACAAATATTTCATTCGTTTGTCCATTAGCCTTTTATCAAAAACCTGGTTGAGGAAGCCCTCACTAAGCGTGCTGTTCTCTTGACGGTTTGTTAGATCCTGGGTCGAGAGCGTGCTGTTCTTTTGAAGGCTGGTTTCCACGCACTTTGAGAAACGCTCATAAGACCTAAAATGAACAATATCAATTTCTCTTACCTCAAATACACGCTTTCTGATGCCTCTGCTGCAGACGCCTTTCGAATACATTGTTGATCATAAAAAGCAACTTCCCCTTTTGCCACAATGTTTTCAATTTTATCAAAAGTTGTTCTTTCATTTATAGAGTTTATATATGTTTAACTAAATGGGCTCCTGCAGACTTCATGCTTGTGGGAAATGGTTAAAGGCATAATGCATTTATATGATATTATATCCAGATGACTCAGTATAGCCTGCCTGACCGCAGTTACACCTGGACCAGACATTTGACAAAATATTAAGCAAGAAGTTGTTTATTTGAGCCGTCCCGCGAGAAAACAAACATTATGGCATCATAACGCAGACTGATCCGGGCCGAGACATTCCGTCTCAGGGGGAAAAGGGTATAGAGTAATGATTCATGAAACAGAAAATACACAGGAGGCGAAACGTTTCCGTCCGGGTTAGCCTGCGCGGGATGCTTATGCTGATTCGTGTTGATACTTTACGCAGAGTCCACATTGTTGGTTTTCTCACGGGAAGGCTCAACATTTTAGTGGAATATGTATAGATTAGTTCCACCTGATAAAGCATGTAAATCCATTGAGTAAAGTGACTTGTTCAAGACATCCCACTAACAAGCCTCAGAAAATATTACCGTCTGTAGTTTTAACTATTAATATTTCGTCAACTACATTCATGCTCTTTGGTTTTAGTGTATTACTGAATCGACTAATTGTTTTTGAGTTTGTATGTGTTGTTACACTAGGCTTCAGAGAAGACTTAAAATAAGTTGTGATATGAGTTTTGTGATAACTATTGTTTGTCATACTGTAGGTTCTACAAATGTTGCCAATTCACATATTCTACATATGAACCGTTCCACGAGAAGACCAGCATTATGGACTCTGCGTAATGTATTGATCCTGGCAGACAAATTTCGTTTCCTGGGGAATATAAGGTATAGAGTAATGATTCCTGAAACAGAAAATCTACAGAAGGCAAAACCTGTCTGTCCGGGTTATCCTGCGCGGCATCTGGCATGCTTAGGCTGTTCCGTGTCGATACTTGACGGAAAAACAACAATGTTGGTTTTCTCGATCATATAATTTGTTATAAGGATGCAATCACTCGGACACTTTATTGCGATACCTTATTTATAAATGTGTCCTAGTTTCGCAATATGTTCTATCCTATCTCTAACTCAGAGGAATATTCATCGATAGTTTATGTTAGCTAAGATTTGTTTAATTCTTTCCCTCATACAGACGCATTTCGACGCCTCTGCTGATGACAACTTTTGAAAACATTGTGAGAAAAGGGGAAGTTGCTCATAATGAGCAGTGTTCCCTGTGGCTACAATGCTTTAGTTTTATTCAATGTCAACGATTGTTCATACTTGTGCCGATATGTTTTCAAAGTCGTCTGCTGCAGATTTGTGATTTGTTATAATTTGGCCAGGGTTAAAACCAGCGATATAGAAAACATCACACATATAGTGCGTTCAAAATAATGTATTTTTATCATTTTGATGTTTTACGCCACTTTCATCCATGTTTCAGTTATATCATGGCGTTTCCTGGGTAAGTTACCAGTATTACCCTCCATTTATGCTGACAGCAGAGATTCAGTCGTAATGAACCCTGTGCGCATTTCTTAACTCTTTCAGCATCCATGGCAATATTGAGATTTTTTGCAAACAATGCAGATTCATGTGAGTCCGCTCGTAACGAACTAGTTGAGCTAGAGAAACTTAAATGCACCGCAGTAATTTCCCGTACCCAGCCCGGGCTTTGAAACCCAAACCTCTAGATTGGCTATCCCGTGTGTTAACCACTGAACCACCGGGCCAGGGATAACCTGCTTAACCCTTTCCCTCATATAGACGCTTTCTGACGCCTCTGCTGCAGACGGCTTTTTGAAAACATAGTGACAAAAGAAGAAATTGCACAAAACGTGCAATTTCTCCTTTTGTCACAATGTTTTCCACTTTTAGTCAAGGTTATCCATTTAATTATAGAGATTTTCCATTATTTGACAAAATATGTTCAAAGTCGTCTGCTTCAGAATTGTCATATGAGGGAAAGGGTTAATGATATCACTCCTCTTGAAACAGTTTAAAACATAGATCAGAATAAACCGTACTTTGATATTTGTTATCTAGGTCAATTACTTTGATAACGCATATAAACTGTGGATACTTTATACTTACTGACACGACTGGAAAACAAAGAAGACAATGAAAGTTCATAGGTCAAGTTGAATGCAATTGTTAATTAAAGTTCATTTGAACGGACATTATCCTAGTTTTAAACAATAGGAGGCTACCTCTGAAGTCGATGGCTATTTTTCAAACCATAAACATACATGTTGTTTGTTTGTTTGTCTAATTAACCAGAGTTTTAGCAGTTGCTTTTATTGATTGATTGATTGGGGTTTAACACCGTTTTCAACATGTGTTCAGTAATATCACGGCGACCAGTCCACCCACCAATGTTTCCTGGTTTTCTCACACCAGTACTCAACTAAACATACTTTCAAAGCAACTGGCTGCTGTTCAACATAGACTGTTAGCCCATTGCTGAAAGACGAATGACGCATGTAACAATGAGAATGTTGGCCGAGCTGGAATTCAAACTATCGGCCCCTGGATTGACAGCCCTCGTCGCAACCTACTGAGCTAGGGCATCGGCTTTAGCAGTTGTAACTGCGTACATGGAAGACTCACCAGTGACTAAGCCGTGTGCTTACGTGTAAAATATTCCCAGATGCAAAGTTTAACAAAATATTAGAGAAGTGAAGAATATATTTGGAAAGTATTATTTTATTTGGATGTTACGTCGTTTTCAACATTAGTTCACTTATATCACGGCGACAGTTTTTCACCTTTTCCTGATCGCTGGCTAAACATGGGAAAATGTGACTTAACCAAGGGCACTCTACCATGACCTCCGCGACTTGGGATCGAATCCAGGACGCACGGTTTCAAATCCTCGACGATTACCACTCGGCAACGATGGGTTCATTAGAGAGTTTCTCTTAAATTCAAAGTGGATCAATACATATTGACCTTCAATCTTTATCTTATCATTTCGGAACGCACGCCTTATAAGATAAGATAAAATAAAACGGCTCGGTCCGAGGAAAGACACGACAATTCCCACTGAGATGTCAACGCAAACGGCACATGTTCCACCGATGAAACACTAGTTTATGAGCGCTGGCGTAGTGATTTTGAGAAACTTTATAATTGTGAGAATATGAGTGACTTTGATGAGAATTTCTATAATCGCGCAAAAATCCATAAACAATTGCTCGAAATGAACATTGAAGACCCACTTTATAACGCTAAAGATATTCTAAACCACCCATTCTCGTTGGAAGAAGTAGCAAATGTTGTTATGGCGACAAAAGCGAAGTCCGCAAGTGGTCTGGACTCTATCCCATACGCGGCTCTAAGAAATCCACCGATCATCGCAGTACTCCAAAAACTATTTCAGTTAATATTTGACACAAGTATTGTGCCCAGTGATTGGAGAAAAGCCATAATAATACCAATTCATAAGGACCCTAGCTCGGACAAAAGGACGCCGTTAAATTACCGCGGGATTAGCCTCCTTTCTTGCATCAGCAAGGTGTACAGTGCCCTTGTGAATAAAATACTAACTTGTTACCTTGAAGAATACAACTTACTCGCCGACGAACAAAATGGGTTTAGAAAGGACCGCTCGTGTGAGGACCACATTTTCACTCTAAACAGCATTGTCAAGAATAACGCAAATGTGTTCACTGCCTACATCGACCTTAAGAAGGCGTTCGATTTTGTGGACAGGGCTTTGATGCTATACAAACTATGCTTTTGGGTGTCGATGGTAACATATATAACAGCATTAAGTCAATCTACAAGCACACGACGTCCACAATTAAAATTAACAACAAGTTGACAGAATGGTTTGACTGCAACTCTGGGGTAGCTCAAGGAAATAATTTGTCGCCGACAATTTTTGCCGCATTTGTTAATGACCTAGTAACTGAAATCAATGACCTTGGCATTGGTGTGCAAGTTGGTGACCTCTTCGTGTCCATGTTACTCTATGCTGGTGATATAGTGCTAATTGCTAACTCTGAAAGAAACTTACAGACTATTCAATACTCTTCACGGTTGGTGCAAGAAATGGCGAGCTTATAAACACCTCTAAATCTAAATGCATGCATTTCCGGCGCCCACGGACGAGTCAAACAGACTTTCGTTTCCAAGTCGGTGACAACGTGCTCGAAACTGTTTCCGAGTATAGATATCTCGGAGTAATCCTCGCAGACAAAGGTAACTTTGTATCTCACGCAGAAGCGCTCAGTCGCGGAGCAGGAAGAGCCCTAGGTAGCCTTATTCACAAAATAAGCGGCCTTAAAGACTTCGGCTTCAAATCATATGAAAAGTTATTCAACAGTTGCATTGTACCGATACTGGATTACTGTTCAAGTATATGGGGTTATAAACATTACCAAGCCAGTGATAATGTTCAACACAGAGCCATACGTTACTTTTTGGGTGTACATCGTTTCGCTCCTACTGCTGCCATTTCCGGTGACGTCGGATGGCTCCCAGCACAGTCGCGGAGAAGGCTAAATATGCTCCGCTTATGGAACAGGCTCATAATTATGGACAGCGATAAAATTACAAAACGGGTGTTTGAAAGTGAATATAATAACCCGCGCGCGAACAATTGGTGTAATGAGATAAAATCGATCATGGATGACCTTCAATTATCCGCTCACTACAACTCCAAATCTACAGTCGACCTACAAGCATCAAGGCTACTCATATGCAACGTTCACAACGTACGCTGGGCCCGATCATTACAGTCGTCGCCAAAATTACGGACATACAGGTCGTTTAAAGACACCGTAGAAGTGGAGAAATATGTGACGCTAAATTTCTCAAAACATGAACGCTCCCCATGGCACAATTCCGTTGTGGAATCCTCCCTTTGCGGATCGAGACTGGTCGTTACGTCAACGACGAAAGGTTATGCTCCATGTGCGACGCCGGACAAATCGAGTCTGAGATTCACTTTCTCTTCGACTGCAAACTTTATGATGAACTAAGACGAGATATTTACCTCAATTTATTAGGTGAAAATACATTTAGCTCAAAAACGCCCCTCGAAAAAGTAAAGTACCTTTTAAATGAGTGCACTAGGAAAACTGCAAAATTCTTGGTAAAAGCTTATGCTCTTAGGAGAAGCAGGTTATATAGTCGTGTGTAAAAGTGCAACAAGTTATTTAACATTTACCATGAAGTATGTGATAGCTTTTTGTATGACAATGCCATATTATCGTATCAACTAATTTATGTATAATTGATTGTGACTATATATGTACATTTGTAGCTAATTTTGTATAATGGTGACATATAGGCCCATGGGGCCGGGTGTTCTCTTTTTCTTTAATGTTTCATTTACTGATGTATATAACACATGTCACGGTAATAAACAACTTACTTACTTACTTACTTACTTACTTACTTACTTATAAGAACAGTTGATTGGTTGAATTATTGAAGTTTGTCTCCGTTTTCAATGGTAATTTCAGTACAATCACGGCGGGAAGTTCACCCAACTTGATTGTCCAGTTATCATACTTAGCCCAAAAACTGTATTTCTGAAAACGCTTTCTGTGCTCAGAAATGTACTCAATATTCCAAATAAGACTATGAATATCGAGAATGAATTTGCTTCCCAGCCATCTTTTTACCCTCAGTAATCGGACAAACTGAATGGCCGAGCTCATATGAATGAAACACGGTGACAAATTATTATTTTTCTACTTGCAAAAGTCTTAACACCAACATTGATCCCTTTTCTCCTCGCATTTTGACGCATACGCAGGCGACAATTTTGTAAAGCATTGTGGAAAAGGGAAAAACTGCTCCTGATGCGAAATTTCTCCTTCGGTACTATGGTTCAACTGTATCAAACAATTGTACCCTCCTATATGGGGATTTTCGATAACGTTACTTAGTCGTCTGATACAGATGTGGTGTATGTGTGTGGGAAAGGGTTAACATGTCAGTGGCATGTACGCCAGTACACAAACACTTACCTACACCATGATGCAATGTCATCCACCAGTTCGAGTTCAGCTTTGCAATGACACCACGGTTTCACGATATCGGACTGTCTTGAAGAGCATATTGAATACGAGAACAGACCAGGAAGTTCCGCTTTGGCTGGTTGGATTGCAATAGAATATGCAACACAGCACATTAAAAACCCTGAAATAACATAACAATAGTGTTAGACTTCTACCCATTTTGTTTGATTGATTGATTTATTTGGGTTTTACGCCGTTTTCAACAATTTAGTCAAATCACGGCGGTCAGTTCACCTACTCATATGTTTCCTGTTTTTTTTGTCCACACCAGTACTAAAAAAACGTCCGTTCCAAGCAAAAGGCTGCTGTTATACATAGACTGTTCGCCCATTGGTCAAAGACGAACGACTCTTGTCACAGTGACTTTTGTCAAACGTCGGAAAGAATGCTGGATGTGATGTTCAAACCTGTAGTACGAATAGAAATATGCATGAAACAGACGTCTCTGTGGAATACTTTTCTTGAAAATATATCGAGTGCAAGATCAAATACCATGGATCATCATACCACTACACCACGTAAGTTTACAATTATTTATTTTACATCGATTGCGAAACAAGGTTTAAGCTTATATTAATCACGCTCGATGACTGCTTCCTGGATACTTAACCAGTACTCGCGCCGTTTGTGTGGAAAAGTCCCAAAGGCAGAACCCGGGACCTTTGGTACAAGAGGCCGACGCTCTAACTCTGTACCACTGTCTCCTACACCACGTAGTCAGTAGATGTTAGAAAGAATGTATTTCCTTTGTGGAAAATGCATCGTTTTTATTTGTTTGGAGCGTAGCGAAAAACAAATTTAATACCAGGTTTTGAAACCTTGCATCTTATTGATTTTTCTGAAATTGCATACGCACTGAAAATAGTACCCATTACTTGCTCTTACTCTTCAAATGTATCACAATCTTTGAAAGAAATATATATTTATATCGTCTGTGTTTTATAATTTGATTCTGCTATTCCAAAAGAAATTGGAAATAAGTCATAGCAAAAGTCAAAATCAGTTAATTAACCAACAGGATCTATTTCTGACTAATTCACACTTATATAAACCTACGCCTAAATAAAGTACCACATTTATAAACCTATATTATGTAAGTCAAATCTGATGAAAGTGAAATTTCAACTTAATTATGGAATAATAAATAGTTCAAGTACTATTTTTATCCGAACAGGCTTATAATATGTTCCTTTGCAGGAATTGTAAAACGAGGAAGATGACATTTCATACACCGTGAACCGATATATGATTTCTTGATCACGCATTGAAATGCAGAGAAAAGACCCCGAATTGTTGAAATGGCATGTTGTCTTTTCGTCTCAAGTTCTTCGCTAAGTTTCCCTCATATAATAAAATGAGACCTAACGTTAAAACCTGTCAAAAACTTGCAGACGCATCTGCATTAGACGAGTTACTGCCAATGTTCCAACTATAAACATTAGACATAGATACAGCTAAGAGGTCATACAACTTAGGCCTATTATGCTAGATATAAATAATGTTCATTACTCCAGGAATCTAGAACTGATTACTCTCACGAAATTATATAGTGTTAAACACTTTTAAATTCATTGTAATGGTGTCATGCATACACAGTAAATGACTATTTGTAAAAAAGAGTTTAATCAAAGTTCTAAGTTCACTATTTCTGTTGTTACATGCATGGTAAGTGCATGGGTGAAAACCTATTTAATTGCAGGGGAGCCAGTAATTTCGAACCTTAATAATGTTGTACCCTATATATTTTGGAAATTTCGTACCTTTTGTAAGTTACTTCGTACCCTAGTGCAGGGACACTATATAGTGTCCCTGCCTAGTGTCAGTTATTTCGTAACCGCCTTTGTAATCAACAATAAGTTACAGATAAATTAATTTGAATCATAGTATATATACTAGACAAAACTTCCAACGCCCATATGTACATACGTATCAATATTTCATTTAATATTATACCAAATACACTGCAATTTGACAAGAGTATCACATAGCTATCCTGTAACAGAATGAAAAACAAAAACTTAACAAAATACCACAGTAGATTACAATAAAATACATTAATTGATTGAAGGGTGCATTTTTAAAGTTCGCAGGATAAGTCGGTAGCGGGTGTGACCACCAGCAGCATTCACCACAGCTAAACATCTTCTTTGCATTGATGCGATCAAGCGACGGGAATGCAATTATCCAGGAGTGGCGTAACATTCCCATTAACTGTGTGTGTCGCTTGATCGCATCAATGCGATGAAGATGTTTAGCTGTGTTGAATGCTGCTGGTGGTCACACCCGCTACTGACTTATACTTATGTACATATGGGCTTTGGAAGTTTTGTCTAGTATATATGTTAAAAAAATATATTTCAAAATATTTAGTGGTATTGTACATGATAAATATTTGAGATAGTTAACAAGGTGTTATGTTTGATATCACTCAACATAGTTGTAATGTGAACAGGGTTGACGCTGGAAACCGACCATACTTTTAATAAGAATTGAAAGATGTCGCTTCTATAAGAGCATAAATCTACGATTTTGTCTAAGGTAACATTGTTACTTGATATCATTTATTGTTCTTGTAATTTTATTATATTCAGAAAACTGTAGTTATATGTCACTGATTTGTTAAATTCAATTCGGTTTTGCAAAAAGAAATATTGCAGTTGTGAACAACACATTGTTCTGATTATCATTTCAAATATGATTTTTTTATGAGTTAGCGTGTATGTGTGTGAGGGGACACTTGTCCTGTCTGACAGTATTATAGTATTTTATTTTTAGGTTGACTTTTTGAAGAAAAGGCTAGCTATCCTTCTCGATTCGGCGTTGGCTTTGCATCACATCTTGGTTAAGGTGATCTGTACCACCACTGTTTGTCTAAACCTTAAGAGATATTGCTTTGAAACTTACAATACTTGTTCACCATCATTATCTCCATCAACAGACAAGAGAACATAACTCTGCAAAGTTTTTTTCAGAATTATGACCATTTTTCGACTTTAATTTTGGTTAAGTGTTTTGTACCACCGCAATTTTTTTCAAAACCATTAGAGTTATTCCTTTGAAACTTACAATACTTGTTCACCATCATTACCTCCATCAACAGACAAGAGAACATAGCTCTGTCAATGTTTTTTTATTCAGAATTATAGCCCTTTTTCAATTTAGAAAATACATTTAATCTGGGTAAAATCCAAATATTGACTTAACCAGGGACGTAGATAAGAGGTAAGAGGGATACGTAATTAAGTTGTATTCTAAAATATCACTCGTCCAAACATTTGTAGCAAGTAAAACTAAAAAACTATTGAATATACGAACATTCTGGAAGTTTTTACATTTCTATTGCAATAGATAAAAATATGTTAATACACTTCACGTTTTGATAATATTTTATCCTTATGAATAATGTCAGTTTATACATTGTTGGAACACAATTAATTAAATTCAGAAAACCAGTCATTATTCAAAATGCAAAGAAATTTCAATTGTTCAATGTAACTCTAGTTGAAATTTTAAGCTTTCAGGATATGTATATTTTGTTAATGTGCCAAATATGACTTCAAAGTTTTATTTGTTACAAAATGTGACAATTTGGACAATTTTATTTCTCCCTGTGATATTTTAACCAGATAACATGTGCACAGGTGGAGTTGCTTATCCCTCTTAGCTACGTCCCTGCTTTAACCCTTTGAGATACTGCTATTAAACTTGGAATACTTGTTAACCATCATGATCCCTATGTGTTGACAAGAAAAGGTCACCCTGTCAGGGTTTTTGTTTTGCGCACTAAAAGGTCGAACGCACTGTCTTACATACATCTTTGAACATCTCCTGTTATCTGAAGACACCGTGATCCTTAAATTTCTGTATTTACAATATTATCTAATATACTTAGTAAATACAAGATTTATGATTTTTTCTTTAGATTCAGTTTGTCTGCTCTTCACATAATTGGCAGTAAAACTGAAATAAAACTTGGATAGTATAAGATTGATGTATTAAGTAGAACGTCTTTAAATGTACACATTTATATAACATGTTGTTTAATTAACTAATGAGGTTACTTAAATGAACCCTACCTTGTTATAATCTTTTTTTAAATCAAATGCAGAAGACAGCTTCAAAAATATATAAGATAAAATATATTATTCTGTATCTTTTTTACCATCAAAAGTTATAATCTCAAACTCATATTATAACCCTTTCTATCATATCGAGGGCTTGGCGTGAAACGGTTGTAACTAAAATTTGTATTTGTTACCAAGGTTAATCACCTCGCCATATACCCTTTATAAGCGTTTAATCATTTTTCTTAGTAAACAATGGAAATTTAGGTGCCATTGCTCGTTGCATTGTTTACAAAGGGGTCAAAATTGCCCCTAAATAAGCATTTTCTAAATAGGTTTTTAGTTACAACCGTTTCAAGCCAAACCCTCGATATGGACACTTGCTGACACCTCTGCAGGGATGATTTTGAAAACATTGTGAAAAAAAAATGATTTAAAATTGTTCAACGTCGTCTGCAAGAAGTTTGTTGTATATGGGAAAAGGTTAAAAACAATTATTTGTTATCATAAGAACTTACTTCATTAACTCCAAAAGTATTTTATGTAAATAATGAAATCAGTCTTTTGTGGCATTTCAATTCCATAACTATCCAGACTGTTTTTCTCCTTGTTTGATTCAATATAACTGTTTCCCACAAACAACAAATATGTAGCAGACAAGTTTGAAAGCTTATAGGCAAAGATAAGATGAATAACTAGCAATGAAAAATCGATTATTGAATTCGGTTGAAAACAATACGACTTTTGATAATATTGCAACTAACAATTAGCAATTTCTCTTTTTGCTTCAATATTTTCAAAGGTAATCAGCTTCAGAGGCATCAGAAAGTGACTGAATGTTGGTAAGGGTTAATTTGTTACTCAAATCAACCCTTGTTATTTTCCCATAAGGCTGTATGCCGGGATAATATATGAAGGCTCTCTAGGTCAAAGTTTGTATCCCATCTTCACCAAATTTGTTGAACATATTAGTGGGTACAAGGTTCAGGACAAGTACGAGAACCAGCACAATCACATACGGCACTTTTCGATTATTGCCCTTAAATATCCAAAATTGGTCAAATAAGCCTACTCTCTAAGTTGAACATTGATCATTTCGTCTTTACAAATCTTGATGTAAATGTTTGTTGCCCCAATGTATGATCAATTACTCAAATAACCTCAGGCAATTTAGTAGTATGGCCCTTGAATTATCCAAATTAGCCTTGTCTGCTATCTTCGTCAAACGGTATACTTCCGATCTACACCAGACTTGGTGAACATGTTTGTGACAATAATTTCTGGGACTAGTTTGATAACCAGCCAAATAATTGGCCATTGAATTATGCAAAATTGGCCAAATAAACCCTGTCTGCTTTCTATCAAGTCGAAAAGTTTCATCCGATTTCATCAAACTTGATAAACATGGGGGTATAATGCTTGGGCCATGTTTAATAACAAGCCAACTCTCCAAAGGCACTAGAATTATCCAAAATTTGGCCAAATAAAACTTATCTGGTCTTAAACTTCAGCAGTTCTTATCCAATCTGCATCAAACTTGTTGTGTATGTTCATAGGCAATTAATACTCGTTTGCAACAATAGGTAGACAATAATTTTAGACGTTCAAGAATTATACCTCCCTCACTGGTGTATTTATGGTATGTTTTATTTGGCTCTCTTGTTTGTCTTTTCAGGAAGCATGTATGTCAAATGTTGAGAGACACAATCCTTAAGAAGTTCGGTTGGCACTCAAGCACACCAATACTAACTCACCATTAAACAAGTGTTAGGTCTGAGCAAGAATATTTTCCTGGGGAACTTTGATTCAATTTAGGCTCTATGAAAAGGTGTTTGATATGTTTTGGCATCAATTGTGATTAAAATTTACATTTAGATGTTTAAGACATGTGAGCCGTCCCGCGAAAAACCCCAACAGTTATAGACTGCGTAATGTATGGACCCAGATCGGCCTAGGCATGCCGCGCAGGCTTACCCGAACAGACACTTTTCGCCTCCTGTGGATTTTCTGTTTTGGGTATTATTACTCTATATCTCTATCCCTTTGAAACGGGAAACATTACGCAGAGGTCATACTGTTGGTTTTCTCGCGGGACGGTCAGGGAATGTTCTTGTAAAGATTTATTGAAAACTAATAGTCGTATTTTTATGGATATGAAGTTCAAAAAACATGGTGAATAGATGATTAACAACACACTCAGGATGTAAACAAATAGAGCAACAGACAGGAAACTATCGCAATCAGCCTTCTTAACTAGATTCAAGTGATTTAAATTCTAAGAACAATTGTATTGATGAATCATAATATCGTTAAACCATTCCCTTATTAAACAACCATTGAACACTATTTTGAAAGAATTATGAATAAAGTTTAAAGAATTGTTGTAAAAGGAGACATTACTTATAATGAACACAATTTTCAATAGTCATCTGCTGCAGAGATCTCAAACATAAGTGTGTATAAATGTACCTTGGCTGACCCTCTATGAGATTCCTTCAAGCCATTTTGAATGGCCTAAAACATGGCCACCAGGGGGGCGGGGCTGTTTTGTCTTATATGCATATAGTCAAAATTTAATATTTAAGATTATGTTTTAGATTTCTTCAAGCCATGTTGATTCTTCAAAAAACATGGTCAGTAGGGGGCGGGCTGTTTTGCCTTATATGGCTATAGAGACAGATTTAAAAATCTTCTCCTCCCAAATTGTCTAGCAGGTCTTTGAATAATTTTGTAGAAATGATCCTTAACTGACGCTCTTTGAGATTCCTTCCAGCTATGGTTATTGGAAAGAAAAAATGGTCGCCAGGAGGCAGGGCAGTTTCGCCTCATATGGCTTAAGTGAAAATAAATAAAATCAGGTGAGCGATCCAGGGCCATCATGGTTCCACAATGTTATCTACATGATTTTAATAATTCTTTCATTTTAATTGATGCTGCATTTTCCCACAGATGGTACTTCTTTACCCTTTCCCATATATAGACGCTTTTTGACGCTTCTGCAGCAGACGACCTTTGAAAACATTGTGAGCAATTTCTCTCATTTATGATGAAAGTCCATATTTTTACCTGGATGTTTTCAAAGTCGTCTGCTGCCAATTTGTTGTATGTGGGAAAGGGTTAAAATACTCTCATTATTCTATGGTCATAATAATAAGTGATCTCAATAACTCACACACTTTGTGCTCAGGTGAGTTAAACAAAAGAGGATAAAATGACTTTAGAATTCTTCCAAAATGATTTGACAGAATTTCTTTTTTTGGTTACACTCTACAGAAAGGATAACATAAATGCAGCCATTTATTTCAAAAATCAGCCTTACAATTTCGTCGGAGAAGATATTTAGCTCACCTGTGCATAAAGTGTTCAAGGTGAGCTATTATTATCACATTTTGTTCGACATCCGTCCCTTGTGCGTCGCCAACAATTGCCTTGTTAACACTTTACAGGTTACATTTTGCATCCAATCTTCACCAAAGTGTATCAGAACAATAATCTCCATCAAATCTTGGACAAGTTCGAAACTGGGCCATATGTTGTCAAACACTAGGTCACTAGGTCAAATTAAGGGTAAATATTGTTATCACTCTGGAGGCCGCATATTTAAATTAAGCATTTTGAAACTTTATCAGAATGTTTGTCTATATGATATGTAGATCAAGTTCGAATATTGGTTTTGTCAGTTTAAAAAATAAGTAACTAGGTCAAAATAAAGGAAAGTCTTGTTTACATGTTTGCTTCAGCAGTTTGAAATTTGTCTTAATGATATCTAGGTCAAGTTCGAATATGGGTCATATTGGTCCAGAGAGGTCACTAAGTCAAATTGAAGAACACTATTGTACAAACACCGGAGACAGCATTTTTACTTTGAGCAAGTTGAAACTTTATCTGAATGTTTGTCTTGATGATATCAAGTCCATGTTCAAAAATGGAACATCTTGTTAACACTCTGGAGGTTTCATATCGATCTTTGTAGGAATAATTGTCTTGATGTGTTTTGCATCAAAATTCACATTGCAATATTCAGGTGAGCGATCTAGGGCCATTATGGCCCTCTTGTTTAAGTTTCCACTTCAGCCACATAAGGCAAAAAAGACCCGTCACCTTGTTTTTGACTGATCAACAAGGCTTGAAGGAATTTGATAGAGGGTCACTCAAGGTACATTTCTACAAAATTATTTGAAAATCAGTGATCTCAATAACTCACACACTTTGTGCTCAGGTGAGTTAAACAAAAGAGGATAAAATGACTTTAGAATTCTTCCAAAATGATTTGACAGAATTTCTTTTTTTGGTTACACTCTACAGAAAGGATAAAATAAATGCAGCCACCAGGTGGTATCTGGTGACCCTCTACAAAGTTTATTTAATCCATCAATTGATTGATTAAAAAATAAGGATGTCAGGGACTCAGGCTAGTTTTCCTTCTTAGTACACCTGAAAACAAATTG
The DNA here is from genome assembly GCA_031761405.1 of Serripes groenlandicus. Classification (NCBI taxonomy): domain Eukaryota; kingdom Metazoa; phylum Mollusca; class Bivalvia; order Cardiida; family Cardiidae; genus Serripes; species Serripes groenlandicus. Next base: position 43,722,753 of record JASEVX010000006.1, on the reverse strand, counting down.
CAGTGGAGCCATTGTGTCCGTCCTTCCATTCACATTTTCATACAATCAACTTCTCTAAGACCAATGGACCAATTTTAAAACAATTTTACAAGAATGTTCCTTTAGAATTGTCCAAATAGTTTTCATGAAGTTTGTCTTCTTCAAATCTTTAATAAATGTCGCTCATATTTTTAAATAGTATGTCTTGGAGTAAAATCTTTTGGGGTAAGGAATTGGGTAAATTATCAGATGAATGAGTCTGGGTATAACGGTTATCCTAATGTTTAACATGTCTTTTGATATTTGGTAATTAGATATAATTTGCACATGTTTGTTTCATTGTTTTATTTTTAATATTCACAATTGAAATTGGCATTGTATTTTAACTGTTACTCTTGTGTCAATTGTTCTTTTACCCGAACTGGTAATGTTTATACAATTTCCTTCACAATGCATAGGTATTCACAGTTAATACACGTATATCTATGCTAAGGAAAATGTTTGTTCAAATTTGTGTACCCAAACAAATACAGACTGGCCTTCAGCGCTTTAATTTTCTTCGTGTCCATTTTATGTAACAAGCATCAACAATACATTTATGACGACGAGCAGGAGGTGCAGAAGAAATAGCAACAACGATGATGATGATAATAATGATAGCTAAAACGATGATTTTGATCATGGTCATGACCAGGACAACGCCGACGATGACGATTATAACGATAATAATGATGATAAGGATGGCAATGATTATGTTACGAGGATTAAAGAGATTGTGATGATGATGATGATAATGATGACAATGATGATGATGATAATGATGCTTTAGGATAATGGTTATTATAATGAGGATGAGGATGATGATGATGATGATGATGATGATGATGATGATGATGATGATGATGATGATGTTGATGATGACGATGATGTTGTGATGTTGCTGCTGCTGCCACAGCTGCTGCTGCCACAGCTGCTGCTGCCACAGCTGCTGCTGCCACAGCTGCTGCTGCCGCAGCTGCTGCTGATGATGATGACGATGTTGGTGATGATGCTGATGTTGTTTATGTTGCTGCTGCTGCTGCTGCTGATGATGATGATGATGATGATGTTGATGATGACGATGATGTTGTGTTGTTGATGCTTATAATGATGATGATGATGATGTGGATAATGAAAATGTTGTTGATGATGATGATGATGTTGTTGATGATGTTGATGATGGTGATGATGATGATAATCATCATGATCATGATGATGATTATGATTATGATAATGATGACATATGATGATAGTAATTATCAAGCTGAATATGATGTTAATGTTGATGCTGCTTAAGGAAATGATGATCAATATGTAGGCCGTCTCGTGAGAAAATCAACATTGTGGACTCTGCGTAAAGTATCGACCCGGATCAGCTTAAGCATGCCACACAGGAGTATCCAGATATACACATTTTGCCTCCTGTGGGTTTTCTATTTTTTAGGAATCACTACTCTATCTATCCCCCCTTAGACGGAATGTGTCTGCCGGATCAGTCTGCGCGGACAGCGCAGGTTGATCTGGTCGATACATTACGCAGATGTGTGGCAGCTGCATTTTGGGGCATTTTTAGAAAGAAATGTGTAGGCGCGTGCCTAAAGGGAGCTACGCCCTGGCTAATGCTGGTGATAATTACGATAATGATAGTGATTATTAATGCCTTTTTTATGATAATAAGAAGGAGTGAGACAAACAATAGAAAAAGGATGAAACAGAGATACAACAAATACAATTAAAAACTAATTAAAATAGATACCTCGTAGATTCATCATGATCTGATATGTATCTAGGAGCTGTAGATTAAGTGTGATTTCCAACCATTGTCCAGAGAAATGCTCACTTGAACCATGAACTACACATAATGGTCAATTCGAGTATGAACCTAGTCTTAAACATGTATGACTATATCATCGAATAAGGAGAGGTTTACCCTTTACTTGACAAGCCGTGTTTAAGTGTATGTTGTTAACAAAAATATCTGAAGTAGGGAATGTTTAATATATAAAACATAATTTTATAAAGTTGATACATGCTTAGAAAACTTAATGACCAAAAGACGAAATTTCTGTTACAGGCAGTTCCCATTTACCCACAGCGTTTATAGCAGTGTTAACAACAGTGTTTAGAAGTCGTCTGCATTTTGGAAAGGGTTTAAGTCAAGTGTTTACTCTTTCACTTATTTAAATACAGTTCAAACTGTAAACTTTAAAAACAAAGAAACACTATAAAGCATTGTTGAAGGGCAAGTTTGTAATTGCAATGCAATTTACCTGCTTTCTCCGTAAACATATAATCTACCCTGTAATTCAGTCGTAAAATAACCTAGATAGAATTGTTAAGATAAATAATAATATACGTTATTAAATTTTCAAGGATCACTTGCAACAAAATATAATCGCGAAAAGACGTTAAGGACGGATGTTTTCCGGTTAGCACTTTCCCACATACAACATATCTGCAGCGGATGACTTTGAAAACATTTGGCCAAAAGTATGGAAATCTTCATAACTGTAGTTGAAGTTATTGAATAGAGTTTGAAACATTGTAGCAGAAGGAGAAACTGCTCGATATTTTTTAAGAAATTTGAATTAAATCAGTCGCCTTTTACGATGGAAAAGCTCGCCATAGAGACCATTTCCCACATATAATTTATCTGCAGCAGACGAAAACATCTAGGTTACACGTGGAGAGTCTCTATTAATGAACACGTCTTAATTCAAAAACGTTTAAAACAGTGTGGCAAAACTGGACATTGATCATGATTATCAATTTCTTCTTTGCCACGACGTTTCCAATGTCGACTGCTGTAAATTCGCCAAAATGCATCTGCATGTTGGTAAGTGTTACTTCAGCACTACTAGTCAAGGATAGCCCTACGATTCACAAGTGTTTCCCAACATGTGCATTAAGAAGCGAAACCGCCTTTCCTTTGTTGGCTATTTAGGGTTAACCAGTATTATCTAGGTTGGAGGATCTAAAACTCAATTAACCCTTGTCCGGATACGACAAACCTGGAGCAGACGACTCTAGAAACATCTTTGCGAAAATAAATGAAATATCTACTGGTGAAAATGTGACTCATTGAATACAGTTGAAATGTTGTTGGCACTAGCAGAAATAGCTACTGATGTGCACTTTCTCCTTTGCCAGTATGTTTCCCCAAAGTCGTCTGTTACAGAGTCGTCAGTGAACGTCTCTGTGTGGCGAAAATGGTTTACCATTGTAATCGCATCCTGCTGTATGCACTGAATTTATATCATCAATATTGGCATTTAATATTTTCTTACATATTTATTGCGTTGTCTTTGCTAAATAATAATAAATGTAATAGCGAACAGTACAGAATACGATTAGATTAATGCGAAGTCTGATCTACGTCTACAGTGTACGCACGATGACATTCACACATTGTGGTCCACGTAGATGTTGCTTAACCTTTTCCCGCATACAAAAACTCCTATTGTCACAATGTTTTCAAAAGAAATATGCTGCAGAGATATCAGAAAGCGTCTGTATGTTGACACAGTGTCTACTTCTTTTCCGGATTAATTCTGATTGCTTTGGTGTACTTCAACGTCGATTCAAACACCATGTGATCAGCCTAAGCATGCCGCGCGGGCTTACCCAGAAAGACACTTTTCCCCTCCTGTGGATTTTCTGTTTCAGGAATAATTACTCTATACCTCTATTCACCCTAAAACGGAATGTGTCGACCTAGATCAGTCTGCGCGGACTACGCAGACTGATCTAGGTCGATACATTACGCAAAGGCCATACTGTTGGTTTCTTGCGGGACGGCCCATGTCAGTTAAAACTCTGTGTTTTACAATTATATACTACAGTACATTCCAACCTGTGTTTAAAGACCACATATGGGACATGAACAATCTGGTCTTTATTCATAGGTAGTCTTACATTGCAGGGTCATTTAGGCGGAAAATGATTAATTGGGAAATTATAAATATGGTTGCTATAGACAGGGCATTGCTATACACTCCTTATATAGAAACGTATTTTGACGCAATTTAATTATTATGAAAGTTAATTTTGAGCAATTTATCATTTAGCTGCAAAGCTTCGGACTCTATTCATTAATCGGTAGCTCAGTCGGTAGCGACGCGGGATGTCAATCCAGGGGTTGTGAGTTCAAATCCCGGCTCGGCCAACTTTCTTTCCGACGATTGACAAAAAGTCAATGCGACATGCGTCATTCGTCTTCCACCAATGGGCTAAGTCTATGTGGAAAAGCAGCCAGTTGCTTGTGAAGATTGTTGTGCTGAGTACTGGTGTGAGAAAACCAGGAAATGCATGAGTAGGTGAACTGGCCGCCGTGATATAACTGAGAAATTGTTAAAAACGGCGTTAAACCCCAATCAATCAATCAATCAATCAATCTATTCATTAATAACCCTTAAGTTTAAAGATAAGCGCTATACTTTTGTCTCTATGTGTTCAGAGTCGTCTGCTTGTAGTTTGTTGTATGTTGACAAGGGATACTTCTAGTCTTAAGAGATCTACCTATACGCTAAGCATAACATACTATACCAAATACGTAGTTCGGTAGAACTACGCCTTAATCCGGAATCCGGAATCATTCTGAGGATGTCTATCCGGATATTAATCCTTTCCCACATGCAGAGGCATTTTGATACAAAAGCAGCAGACGACTTTAGAAAACAGTGTGGCCAAATGTGAAATTGCTCATAAAGATCAATTTCTCCTTTGTCCACAATGTTTTCAACTTTATTTAGCAATTGAGTTATCCTTAATGGAGATGTTTCAGGTTTTTGTGACTTTGTTTTCAAAGTCGTCTGCTGCAGATATGCTTTATGTGGAAAAGGATTAATGACCAATAACCAATAGCAGATTGTGTGGTCCGAAAGGAACATAACTCAACAACGAATAATCAAACTGATGATTAGTTACTTTTGAATAAATGAGGAATTGTGAACTATGGTCAACATAAGGAAGTTTAAAAGTTTAAAAGTCAGTACATGGATGTATTTATGATTGGCTGAACAATTGACTTAGCCTAAATCCTGAAGTATTACATATCCTGTATGATCAACAATAATTTACCCTGTTCCGCATATGGATGCATTATTAAAAGAAAAGAGAACATACTTATAAGTAGCAACTTTTGTTTTGCCGTAATGTGTTCAACTTAATTGATACCTTCATTGTATAACTATTTTCCACATTAGCGCACCAGACGTTGTCAAAGAAGTATGCTGCAGGTGTGCTTCATAGGGGAAAGTCAACGAACTACCAGACCACTCAGCCATTGAATATTCGATTAATTTGTTAGGTCAAGAAATGAGCCATCTCGCGAGAAAACCAACATTATGGACTCTGCGTAAAGTATCGACCCGGATCAGCCTAAGCATACCGAGCAGGCTAACCCGGATAGACACTCTTCGCCTCCTGTGAATTTTCTGTTTCAGGAATAATTACTTTTTACCTCTATCCCCCTGAGACGGAATGTGTCGCCCGGATCAGTCTGCACAGACTGTGCATGCTGATCTGGGTCGAAACATTACGCAGAAGCCATCATGTTGGTTTTCTCGCGGGATGGCTCAAATGCACCACCATCATTTTTTAAAGAAACATTTAAGCATTGTTTGGTCTGAGGTTAGCTTTTACCCTTTTATCCAGTGTTCACGTGATATAAGATAGCTAGATTAGTTATTTAAGAAATAAACTATAAACACCCGTGGTTTATTGGCGAATAAACAATGGTTTGGAGTTCTGATGCGCAGGAATTAACCACGAAGGCCTGAGTGGTTAATTACAACGCATCAGAACGATAAACCACGGTTTTTGATAGTTTATTTCGATTCTAACATGACCAGACATCTTAACAAAGGGAAATAAATGCACCATTTAGCAAACCAGTTTACCCACGAGTTTTACTTCCCTTATAATTCTGTTCCATCAATTGTGACTACCCACTGCATTATACGCATAGCTACAGAACAAAACGACAAAGAGGGGTAGGGTAAACTCGGCAACAAGACAATGTAATTTTATTTAATTAATTATTTAGTTTTCATTGTTCTGCACAAGTTAACAATATGTATTGACATTGACACAAACATATCAACAACAATAAGTCTGCTGACCTGTGCTGAAAATAGAACTTGAATACACGTCACTTCCGTCTATGATTACACAGCGACACACAACAATTTCTTGTGGTCACCTGCTTAGTAGGGCCCATTGATTCTAATACGAATTTTCTCATAAGACGGTCAGAGACATATATAATAATACTCCATTGTTCATCTAACCGCCTGGCTGTTCAAATAGCGCCAATAGGTGGCGTGTACGGTTGATTTATCGAGTCAGCCATTGCAGACGACTTAGTATGTATATTTCTTTACATCACGTTACGCTGAATGACAGGCTTATACGCGGGCGAATAAATGGAATAGCAAATGTGAAAAGTAGTGCATTTCCATTGGTTATTGACGAATAATCAACGGTTATTTTCTTCACTCTCTATAAGCAAGGAAAACAAGGTCATGTTAGAATACCTTTTTAGGTACCCTATGTATACGTGATATAATATAGTTATAATGGCTATTGTCCTTGGATGTACCTTGTGTAAATGTGATACAATTTAGTCCTAATGCCTATTGTTCTTGGTGGTACCCTGTATATACGTGATACGATATAGTTCTTTTATCTGTTATCATGGAAGAACGCAGTATTTAAGTGATACAATATAATATTATAAGCTATCGATTTCCTCGGTTGTGTCAGGTGTTTAGGTTGTACAATGACGTCCTAACAGCTATTACCATTGGTGATATCCAGTATATACGTGGTACTAATACATCCTGGTAGTTATTTACCTTTGTAGTACACATAGTATACATGGTAGAATAAAGAAATATAAGCTATTGTCCATGGAGATATCCAATCATAAAAGCTAGTTCATTAATGGTACCAAGTGTTTACTCGATACAATAAAGTCTTAATAACTTTTCTCCAGTGTGGTAACCTGATGAAATAAAGGTCTAATGGTTATTGTTCTTGTCGATACCTTGTATATATGTGGAACAATCTAGTTCTTATGCCTATTGTTCTTGGCGGTATCCTGTGTATACGTGATACGATATAGTTCTTTTATCTATTATTCATGGAATTATCCTAAGTGATAGGATACACTATAACATCATTAGCTATCTATTCCCTCGGTTGTATCAAGCGTTTACGTTGTAATTGAGGTCCTCGGTGGTGCACTTTGTATACGTGGTACAACATATAGTTATTAGCTATTGCCCGTGGAGATACCCAGTCCTAATAGCTAGTATTAACGTGATACAACAACGTCCTGAAGGCTGTTGACCTTTAATGGTACCAAAGGTTTACGTGATAAATATAGTCCTACTGGCTGTTGTCCTGGGGGTACCCTGTGTTTACGTGATACAATATAGTTGTATTAAATATTGTCTATGGAAGTAGCCAATGTATAAGGGATACCTTATTGTCTAATTAGCTATTTCCTTGGTTGTACCGAGTGTTTACGTGATACAATTAAATCCTAATAGATAGTATCATTGGTGTGTACGACATGCAATATAGGCGTAGTTGTAATTGTCCTTTGTTGCACCAAATAATTACGTGAGATAATAAAGTTCTAATCGTTTTTGTCCTTGGTTGTATCCAGGGTGTACGTGATAACATTTTGTCCTTAAAGTTACTGTCCTTGGTAATGCCCGCAGTATATGTGATAAAATATAGGCATAAGTGTTATTGTCCATTGTGGTACCAATTGTTTACGTGAAACAATAAAGTTCTTATAGCTATTGTCCATGGTGGTTCCCGGAGTATACGTGGTACAATATAGTACTAATGGTTATTGACAGTGGTGGTATCCAGTGTTTACGTGGTACAATATAGTCCTAATGGTTATTGACAGTGGTGGTACCCAGTGTTTACGTGATACACTATATGCCTAATAGTTATTGTTCGTTGTGATACATACAGTTAAGAACATCTTGAAATTGACAAATTTACCGTTCACGCTCCGCTCCGTTCCGTTCCAATCCGCTCTCAAAGCGTTCACTGATTCATAACATTGTGATTGCTTTTTTCCGTTCCGTTCAGATTAAGGGCTTTTTTACGCTCACTCGGAACGCTTTTTTTTTTCGATCAAAATCCGTCAACGATTTGATTGGCTTAAATTAATTTCGTTTCGTTTATATTTGTTTTTACTTAACCCTAAAAATCAACAAACGATCTAGAATATGACTTTTAATAAAATAGTTTCGTAAAATAATTATCGGATAGTTGTTGCAACCGTTCAATGAGCGAATGATTGGATTTTTGCAATCATTATGATTGTTTCGTTCAGAGCGCAAAATTCCGTTCCGCTCATAAAGCGTTCCAACTTCGTTCCAATCACGCTCACGATCCAGTCACGTTCCGCTTAGATTGTCAATTTCATGATGAACTGTAGTGTATACGTAATAGAATATAGGCCCGTTTACGAGGTTATCGAGTTATATATACACGTGTCCTTAGCGGTACAAAGTGTATACGTGAAAAGAATGGTTCCATTGGATTTTGATCTTGGTAATAACCAGTATGCACGTGAAATAAACTAGTACTAGTTGCTGTTGTTCTTTGTGGTTCTCAGTGTATATACACGTGATACGCTATAGTTTTAAAAAGCTATTGTCCTTAGCAGTACCAATTGTATACGTGATACAATAAAGTCCTAATAGCTATTGTCCTTGATGGTGCCCATGAGTATACGTGGTACAATATAGTCCTAATGTTATTGACACGAGTGGTAACCAGTGTTAGTTTAAACATATTTATCGATAAATAGTTGCGCATTAGTATATATGTAATACATGTTATGTACATAGGATTTGAAAATAAGCGTCATAGACACTTATACAAATTCCTTTCCTCAGATAAATGTGCATCATATTCAAACTTACATGGCATATTGATAGTAAGTTTACATGATATATGATAAATGAAATAAGATTATACTATTGTCTCAATAGATTTTAATTTAAAATAAAAAATGTCTTTATAATATAATTACTGCTATGTCACATTCAGAGTCCCCAGCAGCAAACAACACGCACACGACAAACCTCTTCCCGTACTAAATATCTTGGTTGCAACAATATATTTCAGGACATTAAGAAAGAATGCCTTATTTGATTTGAACGATAAACGCTCGTCGCCAAAGAGAAGGCAGTCATGGGAGATTGGAGAAAAATGAGTCGCGGGCATTACGATATGATGCAGTGAAGAAGAACATGATTTGCTGTCTCTACACTACCACAAACACAGAGGTAAGTTTCAACGATATTGCGGCGATAAAGATCAAAATTAAGTGAGCTGCATCCTAATCTAAAACGTGCATGGTTGATGTGTTGCTTCCGACGGCCAACGTTATATAGAGGGTTAGACTTGTTGTGTACGCCGTGTATCTTGTTTTTTTAAAGAAGGTAGGGATGGTGAGTTTCGGACAATGGGAGAGAGTTCATTCCACTCATAGATAGTTTTTGGTAGGAACGAGGAACCATAGAGTGCGGTACGCGTGCGGATAGCAGGAACATCATGTGTATATCGAATAGTGTAGGCAGGCTGATTTTGTTGGAGAACAAGGTCCGAAAGATAAGAAGGGGTAGGATGATTCTTCATTTTGTAAAAACACAGTGAGACGATGTTTTCTTCTACGTTCGGACAAAGTATCCAAACGGAGTTCGCTAATAAGCCTGTCAGTATTGCAGTTTTGTTGCACCTGTAACGATTCTAGCGGCCTCTATTTGAACTGCCTCAACGTCGTTCTTAAGCTCCTGAGAGCAGTTGTCCCATATAGTATCACCATACTCCAAAAGGGGTCGAATAAAGGAAATGTACATTTTCTCTAAGCTGAACCGGGATAACACAAACTTAAGGGAGCGTAATAATCCAATACGTTTCCACGCTTTAACGGTTTTAGCTTTAATATGAGAATTCCAGTTAGCATCATCAGAAAGAGTAAGACCTTAATGCTTATGGTTATTGACTTTGATAATTGGGACATTATCCATGACCAGCGCTGGATGCTGTGGCTTGTTGCGCTTTCGTGAAAATACCAATGATTCGGTTTTCGCTAGGTTAAAAGAAACGAGCCACCTATTTGACCATGACAGGATATGAGAAATATCCGAGTTAATAGCAACAGAGGACTGTGTGGGATCGTCTACAATAATGAAGAGACTGGTATCATCAGCAAAAAGGCGGACATTGGTTTCGATGTCTGAAACAATGTCATTGATACAAATCAAGAAAAGAAGAGGTCCTAGGATTGAGCCTTGGGGGACCGATAATTATCTGTGATGAATTGTTTGCATATTTGTGGGCTCGTTTGCGTTTTCTTATCATCTGTTTTATTTCAGTTGTTAACCCAGGTACATCATTAGGTCTGATAGATACAAGTTTGTTTGGAATACTTGTTGAGGCAGCAGTTATAATTGAACTAGTGAAATTTCGGCAACAGCATGTAAGTTTGGATCATCAAGGATTGTGTCTCAGTCGACCGAGCTAAAGTTGCGTTTGTATGAAGGATAGTCTCCCTGGTTATACAACCATATTTTACGCGGGAAAATAGTTTTTTTTAGTTTAGTAAATTTCAGCACACAGACCACTGGGCAATGCTATCGTGTAAGATCCGGAATGAAGGGGTCTGAAACAAAACTAGAAAGAACATGTTGAGGATTTTTGATTTTTGACATGAGGTCAATAAGCGAACTAGAATAAGTCGGCTCATTTTGTTGGAAGGTGAAGCATTGATATTAATGTTGAATTCACCTGTAACTAGAATATTGTCACACTGAGATTTAAAAGCTAAATCTGGGCTGTGTTCCATGATAAGCCACTGAGCATTGTTCGTGTTGGGTGGGCGGTAAATACCGCCAACTAACAGTTTAGCTGGTTAACTTGGGCCTCAACCCTTAGTGCCTACAATCCCTCTAAAAGGAGATCAGATCGTTGTGTTGAATGCATGGTGTCTCTAACATAAATTACAAGGCCACCACCAGTTCGGTCTTTCCTATTTTGTCTATACGGTAAGCTGAAATTGGGAATAGCCAACTCATCATTCATAATTTTAGCATTTAACCATGTTTCAGTGAAAACTAAGATGTCATATGGTTGAGACTCTATAGCTAAGATGTCTAATTTTGGCTTTATACTTTGAATGCATAATGCTTTTAAAAGTCACTGTTCGTTAAGCTTGCATACGATTCAGACAAGGATTCATGACTGTCCGGCTCATGCGAAGGACCAGGATTCTCCTCCACATCTTCCGATCTACACGTTTTCAACGTATGATTGTAATCATACGGATACACGGGAATGTCCAGATTAAATGCGTCGTAGTATTGAAGACAGTCCATATATATGGAGGATAAAAGTAAACATAGGAGACTATTGACGCCCCTAATAAATTAAGAGAGCACAAGGAGATGGAGACGAGTAGGTGCGACAAACTACCGGAAACGCTGTGTGAGACATAATAACGATATCTAAGACTGAATACAAGAAAACCAAAATGGATAACATAATTAGCATTGGGAGGTGGGTGGCTCGGTGGCCAGAGAGCCTCCCTTGGCTATACGACATAATATGCAAAGATAGTGTAATGCAAATTGCATCCCCTGACTTTAAGACTGAATGCGCAAATATCATAGGATTAAATAGAGTATGTACCTTTTGTTCCTTATTAAATTATTGCTAGAACACACATTTAATCTTAGGCAACAAATACCCGGGGAATAGCGATTCCGAATCGTCTTGTTTATGGAAGACAAATACATAGATACTATCTCATGCATGTTATACAGTTCTATAAATTTAACAAACAAAACAATTTATATTCACCAGCTAGCTTTGTTGCCCTATTTCATATTGCGATTATATTTGAATATGGTTCTATTACAGAATAATATTTCAATTTGGAATAGCTAGTTATATATGGTCTGTCCAGGTATCATATTAACACAATAACAAAATAAATACCATAAATACATATGAGTGCAATATCAATTCATTCATAGTAATTAAATGTTCGTAGGTCAAACACCAGAACATTGAGTAAGGTTTTCTAAGTATTATTATCAGTCGGATCAATAAAGCCGTGATCTCTGAGGATTTGTGACAGCAGATCAAAGGTAAAGTCTGTTTCAATAACGTTTACACTGCACAACATAAAGTTACGTGGCACCAATAGTGAGCTTAAAGCTAGCCAGCTGTTCAGTCGATTCAATACGGTGCACAAAAAGGTTGTTGTCCTTCACAAGAATAACCCCGTCTGATGTCCAGGCGCTGATGACATGTTTCGCTTTAACAAGTCGTCGGGATTCAAAAAAAATATGGCTGCGTTGACGTATCAAGTCTTCGTTTATAAAGAAACCTGCATAGCCGGAAGTCTTTAGTTTTGATTTGTTTGTTAGAAGTTTAGTACGCGATCTGTAAGTGGCCAACTTCACAATAATATATCTTGGCCTGGAGTTGGAATCGTGTCCGTCCACAGAGTTTGGTTTATCCTTACCAAGGCGATGGCTTCTATCGATTTCCGCGACGGACAAGTCGGACCCTAGTTCCTTAGCTATGGAAATCACCTGGAGTTCTGTGTTTTCACCTGGTTCTTCGGCAAAATCAGATATTCTTAAGCAGTTACGCTGGCTATACTGTTCGGTTCTGTCTGTTTTAGCCTCTTGGGTCGCAATACGCGCTTTTAATGCTTCATTATGTGACTGCAGTTCACCTTTCTGAGTATGTAAACCAGACAAAACACCGTCGACGATAGAACTTAGGAGGTTACCTAGTTTTGCCTGGAATGTGTCTGCAAGTGTTTTACTGATTGTATCAAGTTCAGAATGTAAAAGAGATATGTTACTCGCGGACTGAGAAAACACTTGCTCGTATTCCCTACAGGAGTCATCATTTGCGGTTGATTCATCTATGGACGCCATATTGCAATCAGCCTTGTTTTCTTTAGCGTCAGTGTTTTGCATTGGAGATGATAAGTTCCTTTTCCTCTCAGTAGTGTTATATTTCCCCCATGTACCCAGTGTTAAGGTGATACAATATATGCCTAATAGTTATTGTTCGTTGTGGAAGACAGTGTATACGTAATACAATATAGGCTTGTTAACTATTAAACTTAGAAGTACCCGGCGTTTACGAAGTGTAATATAGTCCTATATACAATCGTCCATGGCGGTTCACATTGTATATGTGAAACAAGATATGCCTAATGTATTGCTATTGTATGGTACCCAATGTTTACAAACGTGATACAATATAATCTTAAAAGCTATTGTCCTTTGTAGTACCAAGTGTATATGTGGTAGCATAAAGTCCTACTAGCTAGCGTCCTTGATGGTACCCAGTGTATACGTGGTAGAATATAGTCATAATGGTTGTCCTGTTGGTACCCTGCGTTTACGTGACACAATATAGGGCTTATAGTTATTGTCCTTAGTGGTAAGCAGTGTATACGTGATACCATTTAGGCCTACTACCTATTACCTTTGGCGGTACTCAGTGTTTACGTAATAAAATACCATCGTATTAACAATAGTGTGTACGTGATAAGTCATATTGGCTTTTGTATCTACTCAGATCAGCCTGCGAAGTCCGCGCAGGCTAATCCGGGCCGACACATTCCGCCTCAGAGGAATATAGGTATAGAGTATGGATTCCTGAAACAGAAAATCTACAGGAGATACTTTACGCAGAGTCCAGAATGTTGGTTTTCTCGCGGGACGGCTTATCTTGTTAATGAGTTAGTGTCCACGTTATGCAATATAGTCATAACAGCTATTATCTTTCGTGGTACCATGTGCATACGATGTATAATGTAGTCATAATATCTATTTCCGTAATGTTAATTGTAGTCATAATAGCTATCGTTTTAATGATACCCGGTACATACGTGGTGCAGTGTAGTTCTAAGGTGACACATAACACTTGCTTTCGGGATATTCGGATTTTGGCCAGGGTCAAAAATAGAAATAATGACAAATAGTAAGTTTTGGGTACATTTTTGGGTAAATGGTTGATTTTGGTGTTTATAAATGTGAAAAGTAAGCTCTAAGCATGGGATTGCATTTTTCAGTTGAACCCATGTCTCCTTCCCCCGGTTTGACAACACTGGTTGCAGAGCAAGGCGTGCATTTAGAGGTAAATTTAAATACCAGATTTCGCGTCCAAAATTGTTTGAAAAGTAGCTGGAAACGTGATATTTCTGACGTCATCCACAAGTTGCCTATCGTTTTGAGAGTCTTAGCAGCTCTTCCATTTTACACTTACCTCCTGTGTTTTTATTGCGTGATTTTATTAATAAAGGGTCAAATTAAGCTTTCTGTCCTACTTGTTTCACCCTTTTTCAGACCACTTGTGTGGCCACTTCTTTCCATAATATGGACTGAGAGTGTGACTTCCAGTCATTTTCTTATAATTCTGGCACTCCTTGATACAGGAAATCCCTTTGTATCGAACCAGTATGGATATTATGAGAAATATTGAGAGAATAAAAGTTGGGTTTACCACCTTATAGGTAAAACTGACATATAACTTGTGTCAACAGTAATCCGTACAATGCCCTTTTAAGAGCATTTCCATTCATTTCTATGAAGAAAATTATTATAACTGCATTTGACTGTAAATGTTTCAATTTTTCAGCTTTTTTAGCATTCAGACAGGGTAAAATTGCAGTTTCATTGTGGAAATTAGTTAATTCCATCACATTTATGCTTAGATTTGTCATTTCAGGCATTGTTGCATTAAATCCACACTTGTTTGCCCAATGTCTTCTTTTAGTCTCTGAAATGTGCAGTTTCGATCCGCAAATATGTTGAAATAGTGCGATTGGAAAGTCTGCAATCTGCGGCAAATGCTATCTTTTTACTGGTTTGATCGACACATCTGACCATACATGTGCATTCGGTTTCCCATGTATCATATGGCTTTTCAGCTGGGGTTTTTGATGGACTTTGTTATTGCGTTGAAATTAGTCGAATTCAGGCTTGTCTGAACTCATATTTTTCATAATAGCTATAATGGTTGTGTGTTCAATGCTTATATTCTTGCTAATGATTAGAAATATATCCTTAAACTATATAGCCAATTTTCAAAGGCGATTTATGCTCCTTTTGTGTAGTAGCAGTTCTGTGAACAGTTAGAATAGAGGATTTTACTCAATCTGACACAGAAATTGACACGGTACATGTATGTGCAAAGGAGCTGACTTTATTGTTAAAATTTGTCTTCTAGACTGCTAGTATAGCACATGAAGAAAGTAACACAGCACTTTTGACCACACCTCCATTAGAAAATAAGTAGTAAAACAGGAGCAGTTCTGGCAATTTTTACCCTTTTTGATTGTGAGCATTATTTTGCAGAAATTTAGGTTGAAATGTGCTAGTTTGAGAAGGGTTTTAAATCAGTACCAGAAGAGATGTTGGTCTTTCAGCCTCAGGAAAATTGTTGAAATGAGTTATCAGATTCTGTCATTGATATAATAGGTGTTGGACCTACTAGACAGGAGATTATTTTTCCTTAAGGTGACACATAACACTTGCTTTCGGGATATTCGGATTTTGGCCAGGGTTAAAAATAGAAATAATGACAAATAGTAAGTTTTGGGTACATTTTTGGGTAAATGATACAGGAAATCCCTTTTTATCGAACCAGTATGGATATTATGAGAAATATTGAGAGAATAAAAGTTGGCGTTTCTCAGGAAACAGAAAATCAGTTTTCAACTGTGTTATGCCACCTAATAGCTTTTTTCCTTCACGGTGCCCATCGTAATATTTGATACACGAGAGAGGAGTTGTGTGATAAATACCAGTGTTTTCTCCTCCCGATATCTAGACGCGTTATATAGCGAAAGATAGTGTTCTCCTCCTTATATCAAGATAAGAGGAAGTATATGGTAATAACCAGTTTACTGTGCCTTATCATGACATGAGAAAGCCGTGAAAACTATGACAGAATCTTTGTATGGCAAAGAATATTTTTCTCTTCCTTGGACACGAATGAAGCGTTGGGTGGCAAGAAATAGTTTTCTCCTCCTTTTATAAAGACATGAGAGAAGCGTTGTGTGGCAAGCACAAGTTTTCTCCTGAGAGAAGCGTTGCTTTTCTCCTCTGTATATAGATATAGCCGTTAGCCGTTAGCATGAGAGAGACTTTGTATTGTAATGACAAGTGTACTCTTGATATCAAGACAGTAGAGAGGAGCGTTGTAAAACAATTACGTGTTGTCTTTTTATATAAAGGCACGAGAAAATCGTTGTGTGGCAAGGGATAGTTTTCTCCTCCTTATTTCAGAGAATGAGAGAGGCGTTTTGGGGCAAGGAATAGTTTTCTCCTCCTTATTTCATAACATGAGGGAAGCCTTGTATGTCTATGCATACTTTTCTCCTCCTTATATAAAGACATGAGGTTGTGTATGAAAATTATGAGTTTTACACCGTCTAGATGCCAATTAAGACAATTGTTATAAACTTATTTAACACAAAACACAAACTTAAGATATATACAATTTTATTAGAAAAGGAAGTGTAAATATAATTTGTAAATATTCTAAAAATTGATATGGATATACGAACAACGTCAAGAACAGCAAACAGATTGAATTGGTCTACATTATCATACTCATTTAGTGCTACAAACAAAGACAGTACATGTGTATGTCGAGACAATATGCCATGTCATACAACTTAGAACACGTGATCTAAGCTGGAACTATCAGAGGTCACTTGTAATGTTTTTACGCGAACGTTCGTCCAGGAACCGATATTAAATAAGGCTTTAGATAAAGTTATGATACCACTCTGCGAAATAAGGTACTATGCCATGTCATTAAGGAGTAAAGTACGGAAGACAATATCATGTTGTTAACCCTTTTGCTGCCAAAGGCAAGTAAAGCGTTTGCAAAACAATGTAGGTGAGACAGCTCGTGACGAGGGCAGCAGTAACCGTGTTTCGTTTCATCAGAAGTTTGGCTCCTCGTCAAGGACAGTTTGGGCTCTGGTGGGACTGTGCGTATGCACTGGCTCAGCAGAGTCTTCACTGATCGCAGATGAAATAAGATTCAAATTAGACACATGACGGTCATCATTGTTTGAAGTGAGTTTAACGTTTTGTTTGTTTAAAATTCTCATAAATTTGTTCACACATAAGAATATTTAATTCATCATTAATAAAAAGAAAGTGAATGATAAAAAGAAAGTGAATGATAAAAACAATGAAGTAAAACGGTAAAGCATAAACGTGATGGTACCATTCCTAGGAATCTGAGCGCACTTCTTTATTATTTATTCTATTACCATTTGATCGGATTAATTATTTGTTTTGAACAAAATAGACATATCAGGAAAATAATTAAAATGTTTTCTAAACTTTTAGATTCACGATATTTTTCTATTAAAAGAAAGAAAGAAGAATACTTCATATTTTTTTTATGTTCTAAAATCTTTATTTGAATATCTAACCCTATGGTGTGGGTACTCAAAATAATCGTCTCAATGAAACGATACTTTTGAGTACCAGCCTCATATTGTTTGGATTAATAATAGGAATATTGTGGAGAAAAGAGCTGTATACATCTCCTTGTTCGGATCTGCAAACTGTGGTATATAAAAAAATACTCAGAAATTGGCCAAATAATGATTAATTCTGGTTAAAACATGATTACGCTTACAACTACTATAATAACATGTATAACATAAAAAAAAACTCTAAATAAAACAACATTACCATTACAAACAAGGTTAATCAATGATACGGTACGATACTAACACATGTCCGCTCTTCGATTTACGTTAAATGTGCTGAACTCCAGATGAAGATCAAAATGTTGAAACTTCTGCAAATATTGCCGATTGTTACAAAAAAGTAATAAAAAGATCAACTATTTTGGCAGTAAATGTTGAAAAACAGTCAATTGAAAAATTGGCTAACTGGTTATTGGTTTACCTAGTAAAGATAAAGCATAAACGATCAATATTTAGATGTTCATTGTACAGAAAAAATAAATTATTACTTTTAATTTTAGCCCAGAATTATGATTCTAATATTTCAAGACAACTTTTGGAACACTTTCAAAGTTTTAACTATACTATCTGTAATCTAGAGCACCTTTAATGGAAATAGCCGACATGAGCCAATTCTGAGGGAAACCAACATTCGAGACTTTATGACCAACACCGGTAGTGGATTCGTAAGTGATCAGATCATGTTTCACCCTATTCCTGGTACGGTTATTAACACGTATTTTAAGTTTCTTTTGAAAATTGGAGTGATTAAAAAATGTGATCGTATAAGTGTGCAACACGTTCCAGGATGCAGACCGTTTTCTACTTTTGCAATAATGTTATCAACTCTTTTCAATAATTATACGTTCATTTATAGAGATATTTCTCATTATGCTTTACAACATATCTTCGTCAACTGAACATCCGTTATTGTTGGGAAGGAATTAAACATTGTTCATTTGTATGTGATGTATGTGATGGTCAATATACAATACAAAATGATAAAAATAAAAAAATAAAAATAAAAATGTAAATATTGCATGAAGCACAGTTTTCGCGCTGAAATAATGAGAAAGTAAAGGTCTAGAAAGTGTTGTTTTAAAATACTACTATACACCGTTAAAACGTAATAAAACCTAAAATAAATTTGTATTACTGTTCAATAAATGCATAACAAAGAAACATGTTATTAGACATCTAAAAACGGGAACGATTCTACATGGTAATGAAATCCTCATGCAGAGCTCTAGATAAGGGGAATTTTAGTTGTTCCAAGATTATTTGACATTCAAACCCTATGTTGTGAGTACCGAAAGAATCGTCTCAGTGAAACGATGCTTTTGGGTACCGACAACAGAGGGTTTGGTATAGTCATAAGAGAGATAGTGTGAGGAAAGAAAATGTTACGCCCACACAAACCCTTATCTAGTCCTATGCATCTTTTTCAAAAACCAATATGCCATCCTTTAATTATATTAGAGAGTATTGATTTATTATGCAACAATGCCTTTCATGACAAAGTGTGTTTTTTATAGTCTGTTTTTCTCTATATCTCCGTTCACTGGCGGCTTTTCCTCGTCCCCGTCCGACTCGTAACCATAGTTATCGTTGTAAGCTCCAGTCCTGTTTACCTTCAATCGTGGACCCCAGTCAGGACGCGGTGCCGCGGCAACACTTAGCTGGAAAATAGATGAAAATACAATTGAGCCGCGTCCAGTGATTCGAGGCATTGTTGGAATTACAAACTGTACAGACTCGTCAGCGTCTCAAATGATCGCCTGACATTGGAAGAGGTATATATTTCTTCGTTTTACATTATATAAACCAGTGCATGATACAAAGGTATAAGTTGACATTTCTGAAAAGTGTAGGTTCAAATCATCTAGTCCAACTGCCCAGTCTTGTCAGAATATCCACACGTCGACAGAATCTTCAAAACAATATTGGGTAAGTAATATGAGCCGTCCCGCGAGAAAACCAACATTGTGGACTCTGCGTAAAGTATCGACCCGGATCAGCATAAGCATGCCGCGCACGTTTACCCGGATAGACACCTTTCGCCTCCTGTGGATTTTCTGTTTCAGGAATCACTACTCTATCTATCCCCCCTTAGACGGAATGTGTCGGCCGGATCAGTCTGCGCGGACAGCGCAGGCTGATCTGGTCGATACATTACGCAGATATATTGATATGAGCCGTCCCGCGAGAAAAGTATCGACCCGGATCAGCATCAAGATCTAAACTGTTAATATATGAGCCTCCACCAGAGACAAAAACATTATGGCCTCTGCGTAATGTATCGACCCAGATCAGCCTGCGTAGACTAATCCAGGACGACACAATCCGTCTCAGGGGGAAAGAGGTATAGAGTAATGATTCCTGAAACAGGAAATCCACAGGAGGCAAACAGTGTATGTCCGGGTAATCCTCCGCGGCATGCTTAGGCTGATCCCGGTCGATACTTTACGCAGAGTCCACAATGTTGGTTTTGAGAATATTTAATTTGTCACGATCAGAAGCATTTGACATACTTGCAGCAGGTGAATTTTGGAAACATTGGCATTATAAAAAGCTGAGAAATTGCTAATAATAATCAATTTCTCTTTTTGTAGATAATCTTAGATATTTTCGTCTGCTGCAGATGCGTTGCATGTGGGAAAATGATAAAACTCCTACCTTTCCCTTAGATCTCACGAGCTGGACCAAAGCCCCGATAAAGATCATGCAAATCGGGAGGACAGCGAGCATCCAGCCGACACCTTCAGCCCAGGGAGGGAAATTATAGTCGTTATAGTAGGCCGCGGTGTAGTTGATTCCCGACATGATCACGATAAACTGAAAATAACACAAATATGTATTTATACTTATGTCAGTACAGTTACGGATTATCGTTCTATTAAAGTGTAACAGTAGAATCCTTATATGCTAAACTACGTTGTGCATTCAAGAGAATATCATACCTCCCAAAGTTCAAAGCAACTCTTGACATATTGATAGCTTCGTTCGTTGATGCCAGCCAGTACAAGCTGTAGCGTCGACCTATTCGAACGAGACCATCGATTTAATTATATATATGTATATATATGTGTATATATGTAAATATATATGTGTATATATGTGTATATATGTAAATATATATGTGTATATATGTATATACAGTGAACCACAAACTGATAAGAATATATGAACATAAATACATAAGACATTAGCTATATATATAGTGACATAAGGCCAATGGGGCCGGGTGTTTTTCCAACAAAATGTGTAATATGTTTTAATAATATGTTATACACATGTCATTTTAATAAATGATCTACTTCCTGTAATACATTTGAATAAAATGCATGTCCTGACATTGTCCGAGTAAATCGAACTGTATGTTGATTATATAATATGAGCCGTCCCGCGAGAAAACCAACATTGTGGACTCTGCGTAAAGTATCGACCCGGACTGCGCAGGCCGATCTGGATCGATACATTACGCAGATGCCATAATGTTGGTTTACGCGCGTGGCGGCTCATATTTCTACGCAAACTAAACTTGTTACATGCATGTATTTATTCCACGATGTTTCAAATAACGCTTGCTATGTTGCTCATACGAGCAATCAGAACTGACAAAAAACCGAATTATTTTCTTGATAGGACTTGACCACTGTCCTGCTATTCGTAATACTTGACTGACGAATAACGCTATTCCTGAATTTATTTTACATTAATCCTGAGATCGCTTGGACATGTCGATAACTTTAGATAGTTTATGGGTAGTTTATGGGTGCTGCATAGGTACATGCATCCTCGGTACCCAGACTATTCATAAATTATATGATATATGAAATTGGCCAGCGAAACTTCGTAAAGCATGCACCACGATTTCCTCCGGAACTACACTGGCGTTTTAGTATCGCACGAGGTTTGTGTCATGCGACCAATCAAGCGGCTGGATTTCATATTAATTATTCATGAGTACGAGATGTGTACAGTTCAGGGTATCATATATTTCTTGAATAACCTGGGTACTGAGGATGGGATTCGTGTTAAACGTTTTTCTTATCCAGATACAAGAAAGTATTATATTACAGACATTCTTCTTTTATGTATTGTTAATTTTGCGTCTAAATGTAATATGTGCATGTAAAGTCGTACTGCTATATTGCATCAACGAGTTAATGTAACCAATCATTTAGATAATATCGCAAAGTTCCAATATTAGTAAGTTCCAATATTAGTTTGTCGCAAAGTTCCAATAGTCTGATCTGGATCATTGCTTGTCGCAAAGTTCCGATAGTCTGATCTGGATCTTCGATAGCAATTCCCTTTCTATAGCAACCAACTTTAAATTTCCCAATTATTCACGTTCTGCATAAATGACACGACAATCAAAGACCACCTGTGCACAAATACCATATTTTGTGTTCCCTCGGGTGGTTTTTATACACAAGTACTTTAGGCTAGAATATTAAAATACGTACGATGATAGCAGCTGGTGTGATAACACACCAACATGGTATATAGTACATCCATACAATCAGAGGTAATCCGAACATCATCTCAATATCCCGCTTGAACTGACGTATACCTGGAATAAAAGGAAAGTGCAATGTATATTGTTACCACAAAGTAGTTTAACATTATCTGGAAACATACATTACAACTTCTAAATATTTTCTCATCTCTTTTATCAAATCTAATAATGTCCTTAACAGTTGGTACGACAGGACGATGCACTTATATACGGACCCCTGCTCATAGGTTTTGGGGTATGTCTGGTACTCTGCGTAATACATGTATAGTAGGTCAAATTACGCCAAATACATCCGCCGGCCAGTCAAGTAGTCCCTAGAAATGGTTGTACATCTTCCCCGGACTACATTGAACACCAGTTTCAGCCTAGCTCGATTGTGTTCGAAATGACGGTCACCATATTCACGGGGTTAAGTTCTTTCTTGCATAATGCATGCCCGCCATTGTCTTTGGATTATTTAAACGGTAAAAGGTGTATCTCTTTTCAATGACATATGGTGTTCTAACTGGGAAACACTTAGCAAGTGATACAATTCAGGGTTGACCTTGTTGATTTACATGGAAGATATTTTGACCCGGTACATTAATACGCTTGGCATGAACCGTGATCATCTCCTTCGTTATAACTATCGCAAATAAAGCAATTTCGTAAGTTGATCGTTTGGTGTTAAACGCCGCTTTCAACATGTTTTCAGTTATATCACGGCGTTTCCTGGGTAAGCTACCAGTACTACTGGTCCATTTATCCTGACACCAGCCAGTCAGTCGTAATGATAACCCCGTAACGCTGAGCACCAAGGAGGGCAGCCACTTCTACCATTTATAAAGTCTTCGGTATGACCCCAATATTATAAGTATAAACTAGATTTGCGTTAATCCATGTTTCGAGTCATACATAAATAACGGTCATGGTACAAGGCACATTGTCTAGCCTAGTACTGGTTTGGTTTACCCAGGGATCATGGATAAGTGAACTGACGCCGTGATCTAACTGAAATCATTTTTAAAGCGGTGTAAGATCCGCATAAAACATACAGAAATATACAGGCAAACTACCTCCGGACATTGAATGTTAAACAAAAAAGGTTTTCTCTGTGGCCGTTTTCTTACTATACCAGGATCAGTGCCCATCGCCTTTATTGGTGTATGTCTGACCCTATCATTTAACACTGTTCTCACCTACATACGCTTTCTGACGCATCTGTAGCAGACGACTTTTAAAATCATGGTGACAAATGGAGAAATTGCTCATGATGATCACTTTCGCCATTTGCCACAATGATTTCAACTCTATTCAATAATCATACTATCGTTTAATAAGATTTTCGATAGTTTGGACTTGATCATTTCAAAGTCGTCTGCTGCAGATTCATTGTATGTGGGAAAGGGTTAAAGGTAGGGGCAAGTTGCCCCAGGTCAGGTTTTTTGCGTAGGTAGTCGTTGATAATTATAAGTTGAGTGAGAACGACCAATGCATTTATGATTACGAACAAGTAGTATAAAGGTTGATTCCGTAAATGCTCGTCTTTCCACACAACCGATATATGCAAAGGTTCGTATTAAGTCGAGTTAAATACTAAGGAGAATACGATCAATTATAAACAGTTTGTTTTATTAGGGTTTTACGTCGTTTTCAACATCATTTTAGTTATATGAAGGCGACAGTTCACATATTTATGATACCAGGGTAAACAAACCAGTACTAGGCTAGGAAATGTGTCTTGCCCAAGGGCACTACACCATGATCGTCGTGCCGCGACTGTGGATCGAATCCGGGACGCCCAGTTTCAAATCCCAGAGGCTTACCACTCGACCACTTCAGATTCCTCAATTATAAACAGAATTTGACACTATTCATAAATTTATGGATTTCTGTTATTTTATTACCGCAGCCAGTTCACTTAGCAGTTTGTTTACTAGCTGTTTCATACCAGTGCTCCACACAACATTCTGTCCAATAACTTTTGAATAATCCCGGAAAGAAATGGCCATGACGGATTTCCAACTGTTGACACGTGGGTTAACAGCCCTTATCTTGTGCGTTAGATCAGTTACGGCACACCAAAAGTGTACTAAAACGATATCGCATAAGAAAAATGAATGATTAAGGATTCTTACCATAGACATAACACACGGCAATCAATTCGAAAAATGCGACCAACATTAGGTTGTAGGAGCCGGAGTACCAATCAAACAGTGTTAGAACGTAGATTCCTCCCTGAAATGGTATTCAATATGTGATAATTGAAATGACACAGGTCATGGTACACCAAATGAATTCCTTCATTGTTTCCATGTAAATCGACCAGTTTCAGCACTGAATTGTCACACTTTCGAATCGTTTCTCATGTAGAACACCCTATATCGTTGAAAGCCTATGGGCTTTAAAACAATCCAAATAAAATGGGGAGGGGGGATCATACATTATGCAAGAAAGAATTCATCCGGCGAAATGGAACCGTCATTTTGGACCAAATCGGTTCCGGACAAAATATTTTTTTCGCTTCTCTATTTTCACTTAATATTATCACATTAATCACATTAATAAATTCTGGTGCATCCTATAAACATTTACAATGAATTTAAACTCAATGTCAAATATTCAATGCATTCTGGCCATGGTATACACGCATTCCTACGCAAAGTTTTTATAGGGACTATTTTCTTTAAATCTGAAAGAAGGCGGATGTGTTTGGCGTAATTTGACCTACACAATATGTGACAATTGAACACTCAAATGGGATGTTTTTTAGACCCGGAAGTCATTTACGAACATAGTAAGATATCCGTATGAAGAATAGCGGTTGTGTTGTGTGTACGAACAATTAACAGTTTATCTTGATCGGACTGTGTGTATGAACATTCTGATCTGGTTCACCACTGTCTGTAAAAGCCATCTTCAACATTTGCGAACTAACATGTGTTGAATCTCATTCGAGAATACAGTTATAAAACTGGTTCCAAGTGTGGTTGCTATAGACAGGGAATTGCAAAAGTGGTCCTCAACATTTCGTTGTATAGTTGGAGGCTCGATTGTATACGAGCTTTAATTCTTACCTTTGTCGCCATGGGAATTCCGAGAATAAAGCCGATTAAACAACAGAAGAATGTAAAGAGAGTCTTCCTTTTACGTAAAATATGAGGCCAAACGTCTGTGGCACCACTGATCACAGTCTCCATCATCACAAACTGTAAACAATATCATAATATTAGACATGAGTCGTCCGCGAGAAAAACAACATTATGGCATCTGCGTAATGGATAGACCCAGATCAGTCCGCGCAGACTGATTCGGGCCGACACATTCCGTCTTAGGGGGATAGATGTATAGAGTAATGATTCATGAAACAGAAAATCCTCAGGAGGTGAAAAGTGTCTGTCCGAGTTAGCCAGCGCTGCATGCTTAGGCTGATCCGGGTCGATACTTTACGCAGAGTCCACAATGTTGGTCTTCTCGCGGGACGGCTCATGCAAAAAGGCACACTTTGGCATTAATGGTTTGTGTGTGATTGGATCAGCCTGTGTAGTTGTTCAGACGTGTTTAGTTCCTTAGAACTTCACCAGAAGCATATATTAAGCCAATAGGTGACGATCTTGACCAGATCTTACATATGAACGGGCTAGTCTGGAACAACATGTGTCGCCAAAGCACATCCGTTTTCTTTCGCACTGATATAATCGTAGACAAATGTGAGCCGTTTCTGGAGATGTGGTGTCATATTCCCCCCATAGGTGCGTCAAAGATTGCAAGTTAAAGTGGTGTTTAACTAGTGGGGCTAAATTTCTAATATGTGTTGGAAGATGCAGTTGCGTCTTTATAACATAAGCGGACTACTTTTTACGCTTCACTGTCCAGGCAGGCAGTAAATCCAAAAAATCGATTGTCTCGCCACATAAAACTATTTACAGATCATTTCCCTAATATGTTCATTGGTCGCCTTTTACAGAGACCGTTGTATCGACGAAAGGGCCAAGTCAAATCATAATTAGCATTTATTGCTAACCACTATCAATGCACTTTAACAAATTTCCAATCTGATTTCACTTGCATAGCTCGACTAGTAACTGTACGCAATGCGTGCAGTTCGCTCTGGTTCTGCAATGGTAAAGATTGTCACATAAAGTGTTCAGGAACCTAAGACAAGCATTGTCCATTTAAATCAAATATATAAGATATTAGCCGAGTCCCGGTAGCTCAGTCGATAGCGATACGGGCTGTCAATCCAGAGGTTAAGAGTTCGACCCGCCTCTTTCATCTTCAACCAATGGACTAACAGTCTATGTGGAAAAGCAGCCAGTTGCTTGGAAAGACTAGTGGAATACTGGTGTGAGAAAACCAGGAAACACGTGGGTAGGTCAACTGACCACCGTGATATTTGAAAACGGCATTTAACCCATATCAATCGGTAATTATAAGATATGATCAAATTTTGTATTATCCCGAGTAATTTTCCACATGATATATAACATGCAAAATGTCACTTATTAAAACCATCTTTCTATATTCGAGCCGTCCCGCGAGAAAACATACATTGTCGACTCTGCGTAAATATCGACCTGGATCAGCCTAAGCATGCCGCATAGGCTAATCCAGACAGACACTTTTCGCCTCCTGTGGACCTTTTGTTTCAGGAATCATTAATCTATACCTCTATCATCCCGAGACGGAATGTGTCTGTCTGGTTTAGCCTGCGCAGTCCATAATGTTGGTTTTCTCGCGGAACGGCTCATATTATATGATCACGTCCATGACCAGTTACACGTTGGCACTTTTGAACAGGTAAGGTTCAGACCAGCCTGTAAATCTGCTCCGTCTGATCATAACCTACATAAGTTGACATAATTTTATAACAGGCGTATGTAATAAGATTCGAATAGTGTTATCGGACTGCCCGGATGTTGGATGGTCCGGCTGATCTCGCTCTAAAATGTTCATAAAAAGCCAACATGTACGTTTTCACAAGGACAGGTTCCTATAAAAAAGATGGTATAACCTTGTGATACTTTATTACTTATTTTACCTGGGAATCCAGACCGAGGGTCACCAACATGAAGAAGAACAGGAACGCCCACAATGAGGAGACCGGGAGTCGAGCCAGACCCTCGGGATAGGCAATAAAAGCGAGGCCAGGTCCTGTAATATATAATTTGGAAGAATACGAAAATCACTCACGAAAAGGTATACTATTAACATTTTACTCACCCTGCAAGCATTTGTTATGTTTGTTTGATTGTTTTGTGTTTGCGCCGCTTTCAACAGCTTAATTCATATCACTGTGGCCATCAAAGATTATATTGGCCGCTGTCACACCTTATATTTGCATCCATATAGTATGCGTGTTCATTTCACGGTGGATAGCAAAGATGATATTGGCCGCTCTCACACCTTATATGTACATCCATATAGTATGTGTGTTCATTTCACGGTGGATAGCAAAGATGATATTGGCCGCTCTCACACCTTATATGTACATCCATATAGTATGTGTGTTCATTTCACGGTGGATAACAAAGATGATATTGGCCGCTCTCACACCTTATATGTACATCCATATAGTATGTGTGTTCATTTCACGGTGGACAGCAAAGATGATATTGGCCGCTCTCACACCTTATATGTACATGCATATATGTAGTATGTGTGTTCATATCACGGCGGATATTGACCCCTCAACTTATATTTACATGCATATATGTAGTATGCGTGTTCATAACACAACGGACAGCAACGATGATATTGGACCCCTCAACTTATATTCACATGCATATATATATGAACTGTTCCTCGAAAAAAAAAAAAACATGGACTCTGCGGAATGTATCGACCCATATCAGCCTGCGCAGTCCGTACAGGCTAATCCGGGCAGACACATTCCGTCTCCGGGGGATAAAGGTATAGAGTAATGATTCATGAAACAGAAAATCTACAGGAGGCGAAACGTTTCTGTCAGGGTTAGCCGTACGGCATGCTTAGGCTGATCCGGATCGATACTTTACGCAGTCCATAATGTTGGTTTTCTCGAGGAACAGTTCATATATAGTATCATATATAGTATGAGCCACGCCTGACGGTTTTATGTCTTAATGCATCGGCGTACAGTAAAATCTGACTCCGGACAGACTAACCGAAGATTGCACAGCTCGCTTTTATTTCAAAATGATCTCAATCCAGCGTCAGACTAAAATACTTAGCGTGTATACACCAAAGGACTGTCAAATAATAACAAAACTGAGATACAATAAGACCCTAAATCGCGACACGCGTTACATATAAATCATATTAAATATCGCAGTGTTTGTTAAAGTGTCATATGAAGATAACATTTGCTTTGACTTGCATTACCAAAACAGGAAAATAAACTGGTCCTCAATCAAAGCATGAAATGTCAAAACTTATCATAACACAATGGGAAGAGGATCATGAGTAATATATCGATAGGCATACAAGGAAAACAAGCACTGTGGTCAGATTTATCAATGGATCGTAAGGGGGCTGTTTGTAATGGCATAAAATAACCAGAAAAAGCAATCCAATAAGGGACTGTTTATAATGGCATAAAATGACCTGGAAAAGCAATCCAATAGGGGATTGTTTCTAATGGCATAAAATAACCAGAAAAAGCAATCCAATAGGGGACTGTTTCTAATGGCACAAAATAACCGGAAATTGCAATCCAATAGGGGACTGTTTCTAATGGCACAAAATAACCGGAAAAAACATTCGCACCCCACAATTGAGATACGTAACACGATACCAGGCAATCACATATTGTAAAGATCTGTGTGAAAAATCATTCCGTACCACTGTCAGCAACATCCTCCACCCTCTGGTTGGTCTGGTCGGCCATGAAACCCAGTAAAGAGAAAATGGCGAATCCGGCAAACACGCTCGTACCACAGTTAATAAAGGCTACGATCACAGAGTCCCTGCAAATATAAGCATGCATTTATAATAAAGTCGTGTTCAAGAAATTACAACCACTAAACATCGTGTTACAGAAATCATAACCACCATTAGGATTCGTGAACAAAACAGGTAAATAAGAACAATTAATAACATTTGTAACCTTGTAAATTTTTGAAGTATATTTCGAATACGTGTTTGAAAATGTAGTGGGATAATTTTACACAGATATTGACAATATGTGTGGGGTAATTTATAACTACTTTATATAGAGATATGTCTATGTAACAATGTTCTCTGATAACAAATAAACATACAGAGAAACTCCCTACTTAAACATTTCTATTACTACATGCACTGGAAAAACAATGTACATCAAGTGTTAAATCTTTCAGCGCCAAAGTCAATATTGAGGTGTTTGCAAACAATACAGATGAAGGTGAGTCAGCTCGTGAACTCTTATTACATGAGACGCCCGAATTTTAACATGGAAAAGTCTACTATAAACAATTCGGCGCTGAAATAGTATGATCGACATTTTTCTGGATATTTCCATTGACAATATGCAGTAACAAGATTGCGGGCTTTTCTACAAGGCAAATACTACTACAAATCACAGGATTAACCATTTGATTACAATTTATGGATGTGTTCCCATTAGGAACTAATCTTACTATTCTAAGTAATTACACCATATGCAGTTTGTTTTGTTTTGACGGTGTTTTACACCATTTTAAACATTTGCAGTTATATCACGGCGACAGTTCTTGTATTCCTGATCCCTGGGTAAACGAACCAGTACTAGGCCTAGGAAATGTTTCTTACCGAAGGACACTCCCCCATGACAATAGTGCCGCGAACCATTTTCAGTGTTTATACCAAAATGCGCGAGAGTTACTTTACTAAACAATTCATGCAGCAGAATACGCGATTTAACATCGAGACAATTGGGGTTTTAAGATGATATAACTCTTTCAGCGCCGATTTGTTTAAAGTAGACTCTTCAGTGTTCAAAATCGGGCGACTCCATTTCTCGGGTAATACGATTTGAGGCATATTATGATAACTAAATTTCAAACAATGATGATTTCAGGTGAGACAATGATGATTTCAGGTGAGACAATGATGATTTCAGGTGAGACAGCTGATTACTAGTTGAATCCTGATTCAGTTTTGTTTGCAA
Source organism: Serripes groenlandicus (assembly GCA_031761405.1). Classification (NCBI taxonomy): domain Eukaryota; kingdom Metazoa; phylum Mollusca; class Bivalvia; order Cardiida; family Cardiidae; genus Serripes; species Serripes groenlandicus. Next base: position 43,692,558 of record JASEVX010000006.1, on the reverse strand, counting down.
AAATTCTTAATATTGCCATTGAGAGTTAAACTGTCATTAACCCTTTCCCACATACAACTAATTTGCAGCAGACGACTTTGAACCTATTTTGTCAAATAATGGAAAATCTCTATAATTGAATGGATAACCAATGACTATAAGCGGTAAACATTGTGGCCAAAGGTGAAATTGCTCATCATGAGCAATTTCACCTTTGGCCACAATGTTTTCAAAAGTCGTCTGCTGCTATTGCGTTAAAATGCGTCTGCAGGTGGGAAAGGGTTAAGAGTAGAGCTAATGGGGCTAAAGGGAAACAAGCGTGGGGATAAACAGATTTGACAATAATTAAAAAGTAATATCTATTTGTAAATCCCATGATAACGTATCTAAATATACACTACATTTCAGATTGACCGTTTCTTTTACTCGAAAGAAAGATGCAGATCCATTTCAGACTGCATCAATGCGCAGCGTGATCTGGATGAACGCACGTGGAGATGCTTCCCTGTAGTGCGGCTGATATAAGTCGTCTATATTCCACCCTGTGCCATATGCAACCAGTCTGCAGCAAACACTTTTGAAAACATGCAGGCATTTTCATATAGAATATTTCTATAATTGTAAGAACAGTTATTGAATATAGTTGAGAATATTGAAATAAACGAAGAAATTGCTTATTATGAGCTATTCCTCCTTTTGTCACAATGTATTAAATACCCTTTATGATATTGCCGTTTCTTATTGTATATTAATATTCCATTGTTTGTATTTGTATGTAATTTTACGTATTAATGTATTGTCTTGTCTTTGCCATATAATTATTTTGTAAATGGGCAAAGGCAAAACTATTGCCGATTGCCTGCCAATAAATATAAAATAATGAATTAAAAAAAGCGTCTATAGGAGACACATAGACATGGTCTGTTCGTGCAAAAGGGCAAACATAATCACTGTGGTCTGTGTTAACCATTTCTCACTTGCAGACGCATTTTGACGCAATAGAAGCAGACAACGTTTGAAAACATTGTGGCCAAAGGGGAAATTGCTCATGATGAGCAAATTCCCCTTTGGCCACAATGTTTTCAACTTTATTTAACAATTAAGCTATTTTTTATGGTGATCTTTCAGATTTCTGTCACTATGTTTTCAGTCGTCTGCTGCAGATTTGTTGTATCTGGGAAAGGGTTAAAATAAACCATCAACAAAAAAGCAGTGTAACAGCCAGACAGAATATTGATTAATCCGAGTTTAGCCCCGTTTTCAACAATGTTTCAGTCATATCACGACGACCAGTTCACCTACTCATGCGTTTCTCGATTTCTCACACCAGTACTCAACACAACATAATTATCAAGCAACTCGCTACATTTTAACATAGACTGTTTATCAGAACCCATTGAAGGAAGACGAATGACGCTTTGTCACAGAGATTTATAGACAAGCGTGATGATAGATAGATAGTATTCTCTTACCGCCAGCAGTTGTTTAAAGCCGTTAAAACTTGACATACACAGAAGACCTCCGAAACCAGGTCCGAGTGAGTAGAAAATCTGCGTGGCTGCATCTGCCCATACCTATGAAGAAACAGTTCAGTAATGTTAACGGTTGACGAGTATAAACATGCAATTGTCGCAAAATGATAAAACAGGATTTGGTTTTATATGTAGCAGGCGAGATTCAAACGCCCGATGCGGTAAAAGTCTTCACTACCCGGGAAAATGAATACAATTGAAGAAAACAATATTTGATAGTTTAAGAAATGAAAGTATGTTTATTAGACGGGGAAGGAACATTTTGTGTAAGGAGAAAACTCAATATGATCGATCGTTTCAGTTATATCACGGCGTTTCCTGTGTAGGTTACCAGTACTACTGGTCCATTTATCCTGACACCAGCCTGTCAGTCGTAATGCTAATCCCGCAACCCTGAGCATACAGAACTTCCATGTATGACCCGTATCGTGGATCGAACCCACGACCTCCGGTACCCGAGACGGACGCTCTACCACATCACCTACGAGGCGGTCTAAAGCTCAATAATCCAGCAAAGTGACTTACGTGATGTCGATCAAAACATTCCTGTAGCAGTGAAAGTGTACAACCTCTCACATATGCATGTACAATACAACTGCAGAAGAGGACTTTGAAAACATTTAAGTAAATATATTGAACATTTCTAAAAAATGAAAATATAATTATTAACCCTTTCCCTCATATAGACGCTTTCTGACGCCTCTGCAGCAGACGGCTTGAAAACATAGTGACAAAAGAAGAATTTGCACAAAACGTGCAATTTCTCCTTTTGTCACAATGTTTCCACTTTTAGTCATAGGTTATAAGTCGTCTGCTGCAGAATTGTCGTATGAGGGAAAGATAGAGTTTAACACATTGTGACTAAAGGAGAAATGGCTCATGAGCTTTTCTGATTGTTGGTCAAAATAGTTTCAAACGCCATCTTCTGCAGATGCGTCTACATGCGGTGACTGGTTAAACAACATTACCTTGGCATTCATCAGTTTACTCCATTCTGGAATGATGTAGAACTTAATTCCCTCCTGATATCCGGGTAATGTCAATCCTCTTATTAGCAGGACGATCAGAATCACATACGGGAATGTAGCAGTAAAATAGACAACCTAAAATAGGATATAAATTCAAAATAAGACATCAATTGTCTGTCACAAGGGATAACAAAATATTTCAGCTTAATTCGGCCGTTTTGTTATCAACTAATTAGGGCATGAAATGACGAGCCTTTGCAAATGGAACCTTAGGCATGTGTATATTTGCAAACAAAAATTATTTTATAAAACAGAATATCTAAAACGTAGATACAATGTAGTTAAATGTTGAAGGTTTAAAACTAGCTTTACATCTGACTGAGACTTTGCGTAAAGTATCCACCTGGATCAGCCTAAGCATGCAGCACAGGATTACCCTAATAGACACTTTTCGCATCATGTTGATTTTCTGTTTAATGAATCATTTCTCTATAGCTCTATCCGCATGAGACGGAATGTGTCGGTCCGGATCAGTTTGCGCGGACTCCGCAGGCTTATCTGGTCGATATATTACGCAGAGGCCATACTGTTGGTTTTCTCGCGGGAGGGCTCACATTGTGTAGAAAGCGCTAAGAATACTGCTAGCTATATTGACGCATTGAAAGCATTACGGAAAACAACTACTTTTGTACAATAGTATGTCATTTACGAACAATGACAGTTACATCGTCGACCGTCTATGTAAAACATCACACCGTATAACCAAGTTGTAATTTAGTCCACTACCGTTGTGGTTCTTTCCCCTAGCAGTGTTGTGTACGTTTAGATCCGTACCTAGGCTAAATTAAAGAATTCAACAAATGGCATAATCGATCTTTTTTTTTTACAAGGAAAGTATTTACTTCGTGCAATTTACATGCGAACACCACATTTATGCTGACGCGCTCGTGTGTTATGCGGAGATGCGGTCGTTACTCTCAGTCAGGACATAGTTCCAGTCTCACAAGTTCATTGGTTAAGCACACTGTTTGTATTACCTTTCCTGAGGATTTGATTCCTTTCATAAGACAGAAGAAGATCAGGACCCATGCAACTAGCAGACAGAGGACGTTCTTCAAGCTGATTCCACCAATATCCCCGAGGTCTTCTGACTCGTGAACCCTCAACACAAACCGACTGTAACATATCGTAAAAGAGATAGTAGATATTTGTTATTCAGGAAAATGGGTAAGTCACTACAACATACCATATACAATACAATACAATTGTTTATTTCGGTAATTAGGCCTCCGGCCCACAATACATACATATTACAAAATACATACAAATTGAAATGTACCCTCGAAATATACACTATATACATGTATTTTAATAATGAGGTAAGTTTGAACATTTGTCTTACAGATTCGAATAAGGATTATAAATTATGACTATATATTTTCGAGTAGTTTTGACACATAGATAGCCAAGTTTTTTAAAGTAGTAGGGTTATCTGATTGAAAAATATTGTACATATTATCTAAGTTTGGTAGCCCTTTATACCAGCTATTAAAATAGATATGTCGAATTTCTTCGAACTTTTCACAAATAAAAAAATGCGTGATATTCATCCTCGATAACTAAAATATCTTTTTGCAAAAAACAATGAAGACAAACTCTGTCTTCTCTATTTACGTTAAAATGCCTACCAATTTCAATGTTTAGCTTATGATTAGAACATCTAAAACGCGCTAAGAACGTATGAACCGTACCACAAGAAAAACAACATTGTTGACTCCGTGTAAAGTATCGAACCGGATAAGTCTAAGCATGCCGCGCATGCTAACCCGGACAGACACTTTTCGCCTCTTTTGGGTTTTCTGTTTCATGTTTCATTACTCTATACCTCTATCCCTCTGAGGCGGAATGTGTCGGCACGGTTGATCGGGGTCGATACATTACGCGGAGGCCATAATGTTGGTTTTCTCGTGGGAGAGCTCATTTGTAGAAAGCGCGATATATACTGCTATCTATATTAACGCATTAAAACCATAGTGTTGGTTTTCTGGTGGAACTGCTCATACAAATCAATTGTTTCCCCGTATATTTGGTATTAGCCCATTCAAACCCTGTAGCAGCCCTATGTTTTTCCCCTGACATGGTTTCAAATAGGGGGTTTCGTGCATAATGGCAACGCTTAACACTTAACCACATAAATACGCTTTCTGACGCCTCTGTAGCAGACGACCTTTTGAAAACATTGAGACAAAAGAAGAAATTGTTCAAAACGAACAATTTCTGCTTTTTTCACCATGTTTGCAACTCTATTCAATCATTATACTTTAATTTAAAGGGTGTTCCCAAATGTTTTCGGGTATGTTTGCAAAGTTGTCTGCTGCAGATTCGTGGTTAATGTCTTCAGAGCGCAACCCTTTATAATGTATAAACTAGGCGAACAGGAGTAACAGTTACCAGTACTACTGGTCCATGTATCCTGACATCAGCCAGTCAGTTCTAATGCTAACCCCTCAACACTAAGCGCCAAGGAGGGGCAGTCGTTACTACTATTGTTTAAGGTATTTGGTATGACCCGACCGGGGATCGAACCAGATGCCAAAATGTAATGATCGACATAACATCTTACCTCCAGTATTCTTCACTTGGCGATACCAGCTTCATTTTACATTCAGTGAAATTGGAGGCGTACGTACTAAAGTCCAGGTCATAGATGCTTGTGACCGTAGCGTTCAGGGCTGTGATATTTTTTAATATTGCATCCCTGCAGTCGCTTTCATACATTTCTGTAAATATTCATTACCGTCGTACTTATCATCAATATCATCAGCGATATCATCATCAATATCACGTTATTATAATTATTATAGATCAATATCATCTTTATCATATTATTATTATTATTATAATCATTATAAATAACATCATCATCATCATAATCATCATCATTATCAAATATCGTCTTCATCATCATCATATTATTATTATTATAATTATTATAAATAGCATCATCATCATCATCATCATTATCATTATCATCTTTATCATATTATTATTATTATTATTATTATAATTATTATAAATAGCATCATCATCAACATCATCATAATCATCATTATCAACATCATTATAATCATCATTATCAATATCATCTTTATCATATTATTACTATTATTATAATTATTATAAATAGCATCATCATCAACATCATCATCATCAACATCATTATAATCATCATTATCAATATCATCTTTATCATATTATTACTATTATTATAATTATTATAAATAGTATCATCATCAACATCAACATCATCATTATAATCATTATCAGCATCATCATTTTCATCGTAACCCGATACTCATGGATGCAAACATGCAAAAAGTGAGTTTTATCTAAGTGTAACAATCAAAACCCAGAACAATCGTCTGTTTGTATGCGAGATCAAGATGCACTGTGTCATTCATTAACACCGAGTGGTTATTTTCACTCGTGGAATAGACATTCTTGAAAATATTATTTTAATGCTCACTTAGTGAACATAAATCTGGATAATACACCGAAACAAGAGATTATCCGCACTCTGATATTAAGAAAGCCGAAAGTTGTTTATCTCAACACAAACAAATTAGACCTTTATACATTTGCCACCAATGTATCTCCATGCCAGCTTATGCAGGCGCAAAGATAGACCTGAGAGTCAACTGATCATGAACTATTAGTAAAGTAGGCAGCGTGAATACAGAACAGGCTGTGGAAATTGATGGAATGGTCTTGATCCAAAGTATAAAATAGTAGAAGCCGTACTTACCCGACTAATACTGTCACATGATACGTCACGTGATGTTTAGATGTTTCAAGTGGGGAAATTGAATTGTCAAACTCTACAATAATTTATTGGGCACTTTTTTGTAACGATTCAGATTGTTTCGTCAATAAGAACATCTGCTTTTTGATATAACAGGCATTCAATTACCGAATTAGGTTAAAATTCTATTAGGGAGCTTTAAGACTTGTATTTCTACGTTCAACTCTCATTTACGAGTGACAAACTATAGTCGAATGGTTGACATTGACATGGGGGATTTGAACGGTCGTCATGGGCTCACTTCCCGTTCCGGACTGTCATGACGAACTGCGAGAATGCACATTTCCTAGCCGATATGTCAAGAAGGGCTCATAAATAAATGACATAGTTGAAAAACGGCGTTAAATCTTAATAAATCAAATTTTACACACAAAAAAGAACGACAATTAAAAAAAAAAAAAACATACTGTCTTGTTCTATGATTTTTTCTGAATTATTCGTTATACTGGGGAAGTCTGGATACGGTTCGTCCCTGCAGTACTTCGTGTTCCACGAGTTTTGACAGTCAGTCCAGGGTACATCGCCGTCCAGATTCACGAACGAGACGAACATGTAGTAGACGGCGTAGGTTATGATGACGTTGTAGTAGATTGACACCAAACCACTGATTGTCACCATTCCCCAACCAATACCTAGAAAGATACACACCATACAGCATATTAAACTCATCTGCACTTCATTTCACGAATGCATTTAGGATACTCACTTTCCCGGTATGTGGTGCTATTCAAATTAGCACCAACGATGACTTTGAACACATAGAGGCATCGATATTGAAAATATATAAAAGAAAGCACAAGGATTATTATTTAATACAGTTAAAAAATAGTGTGGCAAATGTAAATATTACTCATGAGCAATTTTGTCAAGCGCCATCTGCTGAAAATGCGTCAAAGTGCGTCAGCATGCGGGAAAGGGTTTATCATTGTTAAACAGTTATTGTACAGCAAACAATATCGAGTTAAAATAAATTAGAATAAAATGGTAGTTTTACGACTATTATCTACCTGTATATTATTGGATAGATACATATCATGAACATACCTTGTAATCTCATGGTCTTAAAAGAGTGGAAATATAATAAAGATTGTGTACCGTCACTACAATTTATTTGTTAAGACAATATAGTCAAGCCTGTGCTAAAGACCACCTTTGTTTAGCAATATCCTGTCTATAGCAACTACACTTTTAATTCCCAAATTACTTTTCTAATTAATTTCCTGCATAAAAGACCTGGTTATAAAGACTAACCGTGAACAGAGACCAGAATGTTCTCTTTCCATGGATGGTCTTTAAACACATGTTGGACTGTATATATCCAGGGCTTGGCGTGAAACGGTTGTAACTAAAAACCTATTTTGAAAACCCTGGTTTAGGGGCAATTATGACCCCTTTGTAAACAATGCAAATTTAGGTGCCATTGCTCAGAACGAGCAATGGCACCTAAATTTCCATTGTTTACCAAGTAAAATTATTTAACGCTTATAAAGACTTTATGGCGAGGTGATTAACCTTGGTAAAAAAATACCAATTTAAGTTACAACCGTTTCACGCCAAGCCCACGATATGTCAACAACATGTTATGTAATCATAAAGACTAGACTAATATGAGCCGTTCCACCAGAAATTCAACATTATGGTCTCTGCGTAATGTATCGCATAGATTATCCTGCGTAATCCGCGCAGGCTAATCCGGGCCGACACATTCCATCTCAGGGGGATAGAGGTATAGAGTAATGATTCCTGAAACAGAAAATCCACAGAAGGCGAAAAGTGACTGTCCGGGTTAGCCTGCGCGGCATTCTTAAGCTGATCTGGGTCGATACCTTACGCAGAGTCGATAATGCTGGTTTTCTCGTGGAACGGCTCATATGTTCTAACGACATGACAATTCATTGACAAACAACTTACCATAGAAAAGTGGGCTTACTTTCCATACAGTCACTGGACCCTCAGAGGCAAACTGACCCAAAGCGAGTTCGAAAAAGAAAAGCGGGAGACCGGCAATCAGCAACATAATCACGTAGGGAACCAAAAATGCACCTGTAAAAAGAAACAGAAAATAAATGCATCTTATTAGATAAATACAAGTTTCTACAGATTCATTGACATTATGTGTTTAAAAGAGTCAAGCCATACGCACGCCCTTAATTCTTTTGAATGCGACCAGCACAAAAATGACAGCCAGAATGAGACTAAAGTGGCCTGTACAGACGACTTTGAAAGCATATTGGCAAAAAAACGGTGAATCTCTTTTAATAAAGATTAAAAACATTGGGGCAAATGGAGAAATTGTTTATTTTGAGCAATTTCTCCTATTGCCACAATGTTTTTAAAGTCGTTTGCAGCATAGTTTCAGAAAGCATATGTATGTGGGAAATGGTTAAGAGGGCATTAGAGCGGCGTTCTACGAAGAGCAATCATAAGGCCTTTGCGACCAGTATCCGTGCAGTTCGGTCTAGATCTGCCCTCTTCGCAAATTAGTAGCAGTATGTATAAAGAAACGTTTGTAAAGCAGTGACAATGCGGATCCTTTAACCTTGGATGCGTAGGCAGGTCTGTTTCCACACGTTTAGTAGCTAAATTGGTGAGGTGGTTTTTTTCCTGGAATATCGCTCAGTGTGTTGTTTTTCGGTAAATTATCAAAGGCTAATGTCTCTAAACCCGAACTCACCTCCACCATTTCTGTAACACAGGTAGGGGAATCGCCAGACGTTACCCAAACCCACAGCATATCCTATACAGGATAACATAAAGTCCAGTTTGCTGCCCCATGTCTCACGGGCAATCTGCTGTTAAAATATCAAAAAAAAGGGCGAGTTAATATTTGTATAGTGATTTGAGTATGTCATATAGCAACATTTTTTCCCCTGTAAACGGTAAAGATTTAATAACCCCTTAAAGTATTATCAAGTTGTCATTTTCTTCAATTTCATCCTCGGTACCCAGGCTATTTATGAAATATATGATGCCCAGGGCAAATTAGCTAGCGAAAGCATGCACCACGATTTCCTCCGGAACTACACTGCAATTTTCATATCGCATGAGGTTTTGTGGCATGCGGCCAATCAAGCGGCTGCATTTCACATCATAAATTATTCACGAGTACGATATTTTAAAAGCCAATTTACCCAGGGTATCATATCTTTTATGAATAGCCTGGGTACCGACGATGCAAAATTAATTATAAGGGTATATATCCTAAGGCATGCACAAATAAGATAATCGTTCCTATCCTCAAGAAAAGTGAAAATGACAATCCTGGCCCTTTTCGGGGAATTAACCTTATAAGCACACTGGTAAATTGTCGCAGGAATAGACTAAACAAAAAGTGTCAATGCTAATATGTTTTTAAAGATTATCAAAGAAAGGTACTATAGATTGTTTTTCTGTTTTTATTTTGCACTATTTTGTGCTTTTATTGACTATGAAAAATATTTTGACACTATTAATAGATTTTTAGTGATACAAAAGCTGATAACCTCGTGCTTACGTTCTAAATTCGTTTTAATGGTAAAATCAATGTTAAAATAATGCTACATCAAGACTGGGTTTCAAATAAATCGAAGCAAATCTGATTACATAAATATTTAACCATAACTAAGTCAATTCTCAAATAAAAATACAATAAAAACTAATATTTCCATCAATAATACTAACAATAATGCTTATTCTAAAATAGATACTAATTACAATAATGTTTAGTCTAAAAGTAATGATAATAATAATATTTATAACAATAATGCTTATTATTATTATTATTATTATTAACATCGCACTTTTCATTTATTCAATGCTAACGTTATTTTTACATTCTTTTTACAAGCACATATTTGAGGGGTATATTTTCTCTTTCCATTTTTCTTCGAACGCATAATTTAAATAGAGAATACAATTTCAATTCTAATCGCATCGTTCGTTTGAATAATTCGTATTTATATGTTCACTTACTTGCGCCATGGTTAAAAATCAACCAGTTAAATTCACTATTTATCTTCACCTCGAGTTCGATTTGATAAGTGAAATAGATATATATATTTCTTCGGTTACAGTTGAATTCACTAGATGTTTTCTCCTCGAGTTTGATTTGAGAAGTGAACTACAAGATTTATGTTTCTTCCGTATAGTAACGTCGACTGGAATTTATCCCCAGTTGGTCGGTCGAGCGGATCGTGGGCCCGTTAGAGGGTAATTATGTGACAGATAAAAATGTATACCTATTGCTTTAGATTCATGATTTATTGAGACGGTTTGTTTTTATATATCTATTACATACATGCTAGTGTTTTACTACTGTAGAGTAGGAAATAAGCCAGATTATATTACGTGTGAACTGATCGATTGTTAGATGATATAGATGTTTACGGCTATGTTCCCGATCGACCCCTAGTACGGGCCTCTCTAGACACAGTTGTTAATAGGGATTTCTGCTTGCATGATTTTTGTAAAATAAACTCACTTCGTATTTTAGTAATAAATCGTGCTGCACAATCGATTATCTAATACTTAAAAACTAACGACTTTCTATGCGTGAGTTATTTTCATATTGATAGTTTTAATATGTACAGTGACCATGCTAGGTTACGATTTGCTTTGAAATGTGAAGATATAATCAAAGCACTGAAAGTGCTGTGGGTCAGTACCCATTGTAAAAGATGGTCAACTGTTCGAATTTTTGGGAAGTTACAACACAAGTCACATAATTTCAAATAATGTAAACATAAAAGCAGAAATGCAAACAGTTCAAACATTTAAGACAGGGTTAACCTTATTTCCAGAGATCTTTAATTCAACTCTTGAACGGTAGACATAGTTTAGATAATCAAATTAATATGTGATAGGTAATTTTCAAACGCACTAAAATGCGTTTTAAATGATAAAGGGTTAAGCAGACTGTATTTACATGATATGTTTGAAGTCTGCTTAACCCTTTATCACATAAAACAATTCTACAGCAGATGATTTCGTCTGTTGAAGATTAGTCTAAATGTGTCTGAAGTGTAGAAAGGGTGAAATAGTACCTGTAGCAAAACTATTTATTATCTAGGGTATCTAAAGAATCAACTTGGATCATGTTTGAAATCCTATGTAAAACGGAGTATATATAAACAATATAAAGTTGAAATTGGACATTTTAAGTTTTAAAATGCCTTAAATTTAACTTTAATTCATAATAAAATATATAAATTTGAAAACCTTTTTCAATATCTGGGAGAAACCACCGCCAATACATGAAAAATAAAAAAGCATAGATAGTTACATACAATGCAATATATACGTAAAACAAGAGCACCGCGTACGGCACAGACGCTCGACCGATAGGGAGAAAACAGAAAAAAAAAAAAAGCTGAGCTAAACAAAAAAACTTAACCGGACGACCACGCCGCCGCCGCCGCCTACAAAAAACCTTAACCGGACCACGCCGCCGCCGCCGACGACGACGCCAGAGTCATGACAATAGCTCTCGTTTTTTCAAAAGTCGAGCTAAAAATAACAAATGGATGTGGAAAGGGAGGTGGAGGTTAATAAACATTATTCCTTCTTCACAACGTAATTAGTTTTTAAACAAAGGCAGTCTGCTCTCTCAGGAAGGAGGCATATGATTGGCTGGTCTGGGCACCCTGATGCATCCTCTTGTTTCTGACAAGCACAGAGGTCAGCGATTGGCTGACACTCGTCACATTACGCAATCCGTAGGAGTGATGGGAGTGTGTTCCATCATGTGACTTGCAGGTGGCCAAAACAACCATCGCCATCCCCACTCAGTGGGTAGTAACCGCTCCAGATAATAAAAGCACTGCAGTGCTGACGGCATGGGGGCTGCTGGAAGGTTGGATTTTTCGATGCACGGGCCCTACGGCCCCTCGGTTAATCCGCCACTGTGTATTTCACGTGACTTCCTTCGTGAGGTTGGGGGAGTGGCTAAATCCGCCATTACATTTGCCACGCTTTTTCTTTGTTTATCATTCATTTTTCGACGCACGGGCACTACGGCCCCCGGTTAATCCGCCACTGTATTTTTCACGTGACTTCTTTCCTTTTTTTCAGTTCCTCTTCGCGAATGTTAATAAGGTTAACAAGCGTCCATATAGCTCTGTACATAATGAGATTAGCGCACATGTTACCTCCAAACAGTCAAATAATCATCATATAGTTATGGCTCAACGAACTCAATTATATTTCTCAAATATTCTTCTTTCTGAGTTTGTTATTTTGGGTTCATGCCGTTTTCAATAAAATTGAAAGTGGGATCATGTGCCCTGCCATGAAATAATAAAAGCATACACGTATATAAGTATTACTCTAAATTTCCATATATATGTCTTACATGTAATTCAAGAAGTATAAAATGCCCTGGTATAAATTATATTGAAAACTCTGCAGCATTATTAAACTACAAAACCATAGTTAGAAAACAGTTATTGCTCAGAATGAGCCATTACTCCTTTTTCAAAACTGTTTTGAATTCTGTCAAAATCTTAGTTATATTTTGTCGGCATTTTCCTTGATATTTTTCCAATTCATGCGTTCCTAAAGACATACCCATCTGCAGCAAATCTCTTTGAAAAACATTGGAGCAAAATAAACATTGCTCATAATGAAATTTCTACCTTTGCAATGATGTATTCAAATTTATTACGTATACCGGTTCTGCCTAGTTTATAGAGACTTTCTAAAGAAAATGCAAAGACATTTTCAAAGTTTTCCGCTGTAGATTGGTTATACGTGGGTCAAGATTTGTTTTTAAAAAGTTAGAATTTGTTGCTTGTGATATTATTTCCGTTCAAATATTTCTTCCAATCCTTGAAGTTTGAAAACAAATAAACTGGTCAAAATGTACAGTTGTTTTTAAAATTTCAAACTTTTCTTCCCATTACCATGTTCAACAAATGAAAAATTGGAAACATATTTTGTCCATGTAAATTCTGTTGCATGAATACATATGAACTTTACTAACGGTAAATAAATATACATAGAAAGATATAGTAAACTGACCTTTGAATATATATGCGGTAGTTAAATTTAAAAGACAATAATTATGCAGCGACTGGGGATAGAACCCTGGGAACTCGGTTTCAAATCCCCGACGCTAACCACTCGACCACGTCGGATTCCTTTGTAAATTTGTATAGGATGGACTAAAAATGATTGATTTGATCGCTTTTATTATTAACTTTTAGTGTTCCAGTATCTTTTGACTGGTTACTTATTGCTCTAGATGTTCTCCCTTTCCCGGTGTGTAAAGGATGAATACATGTACAGAGTTTCCCTTCCTTTAAATATACACCGACATTTGATTGATGGAGACAGCAAACAAATAAATAAATGTTGGTTGTAAAAAGTCCCATACATTGACATAATGGTTCTGCTTTACAATTTATGTTGCGTAGTAGGACTATATGTGTTATAATCTGTCAACGTATCCGTGATCTGAAACGAAACAAAATATATATATATATGTATAGTTATTGATTGCAAAAGAAAAAATAGTAAAATTTGTAAACATGTATGCACAAAACCTTTTTTTATCAATATAAATTTATGCTATGATTCTAATAATAAAATAGCCCGTTTATAATAGAATTTTTGCAGTTATTGAGCTGCATCTAGTTATTTTGGGTTATAATGCATCTGCATCCAGTGAAGACTCAGATGAGCCTATGTATCATATTATGTAGAGTCTCAGCAGTCTTCACTGACCATATACATGTACATGTAATTTAGGTCTAGAAACAGAGTAGCCTCACTACTTTTATTTCAAAATAACTTTATAAATGACGCCAAGGCAGAGCGCCATTAAGACATACAAACATTGAGACAACTATACATATGTTTTGTGCGTTAATTTATTTACATTGTTGGCAATGCATCATCGATATGCTCATTCTAAGGATAGAAACAATCTGGAAAATTCATTTATGTATTATTCTTTTTCATTCTTTTCAATCATAAAACTTGTCATCAATAGAAATAATTGTACACAATATTTGAAGTTTGATAGCAGATTTCGCACCACTTAACAACCACTTGTGTCTCATTAAATGAGCCTAAATAGTGTATATATGTGGTACGATGAAACAGTGGTACGAATTCTCCTAAATCTTTCACTTTTCATATTGTTATTTTGCTTCACATGCCACGCTTGTCAAATAATTAACATATGTCAGATGATGAAACGGGCAAGAGAAAGTCTACAGGATTTGGACTTTTTTGAAATGCATGTGAGCTTATTTTCAGATTCGGTTACGAGACCGACAAAAAAAAATTAATCCTCTCAAAATATACAGTTCAATTGACAAACCTACCTCGACCGTTTTGGGATTGATGACTAAATCAACATTGTAGGTGTGCAGACATTTCTTTCCTGTCAGTCTTCCTCAATATAAAACTTCATGTATCGTGTCTCCCCAAAAACGTCGCTACATAAGATTTCTACTTTCACTTTGAACGGAAGTTGCCAAACTGGAAATGGAGATAACATTTTTCTTCGCAGAGTTGTCGTTCCTCACACTCGATATGTTAAAAGGTTTTAGATTGGAGGTAATTGTAAATTGTTAACATTGAAGCGGTGAGCTTTATTGTTTATAAAACAAAATATTGACCAAATCACTTCGGATCAACAAGAAAATTAAATGATAAAGCATTATAAAGACAAACACGTTTCATTCATTAAAATAATATGATGAATCATTGTAAACGTAAACAACATTCTGATTGGCTAATGAAAAAGCTACACGAGTTTAGAATAAGTATAATTTATATTAATAGACAATCTATTGATGTGTGTTAGTTTTAAAACGAACGGCGCTATTTAAATAATTATTGTTAATAAAATATGACATCTTTAAAATAAGTTATGATCAATAAAATAAAAATAAATACGAAAGATAAATCTCATAAATGACAAAAGCATTTCGTAAACAAAAATTATGTTATGAAGCATTTGAAAAATGTAAACAACGTTTGATGTATGTATACATTGTTTGTGATAGGAAAAGTGTACACGTATTACTTCAACCACTAAAGCTGCCTTTTCAAAATTATTTTATAAATTCAGATATCTTGATTCACCAATAATTTTCAAAATGCAGATATATTGACTGATACATGACACTACTTTTTATTTTTAGTGTTAAGCAAAGACATCTCGAATTTGGTTCCCAGCTTTAATCTGTCATTCTGTTTATAATCGGGGAGCAAATTGTTGAATGATATCTCAAATAGCACACCACTATAGACGGTACCTTAGTGGTACCGTCCAAGAACCGAAATATCCTCAGATCATAACATATCACATGAAAGTTACACATGTTCGTAGAACAGAAATAAAAAGGATGAATTTAGGCTGGGTCTCATAGGTAAATTGTCGAATTTCAACAGCCTCATAAATAACATTAACATATCTGATACAAGTTCCATTGAAAGCATGGTTATAAATTTCTCTGAAAAGATATGTGAAGTTGCAGATCCGCTCTATTTAAGGAATAATCGCAAATCTAACTCTAAACATATTAATATTTATTCGGAAAAATTGTGGTTTGACGATGAGTGTTATGAAGCTAAGCAATTATACAACAAATACTGAACGCGTTCAATGTAAATAGAATGTATGCAAATACATGTAGGCTTGAACTTTGTAAATTTTAAAAAGATAAATAAACATCTAGTTCGCAAAAGGAAACGCGCATACAAGCTGAAAAAAGACAGGGGAATTATTGATTTAAAGAAACGCAAGCCCCGAGACTACTGGAAGCATTTTAGCAAAGTTAAAAGCGCGTCTGCACCTGATATTCATACTAACTATTTGAAGGATAATTTCTTTGATGTCATCAGTGATATACGCACTACACTTATAGATCATGTTAAATCTTTTATTGAGGACGCAGATTTCAATATCGAGACTCCTACATACTCTGGGTTAAGTATAGCTATTACTTATAATGAAGTTAGTCATTATTAAAAGCAATTAAAAGATAAAATCGCAATAAGGCATGTTGTCCTAGTGACACTTTGTTGAACGAATATTTTCTTGACTCCGACGATATTTTAACTGGACATTTAACAGATCTTTTTAATGTAATATTCGATGCAGGTTATTTTCCACAACACTGGTCGGAGGGTTACATTATTACCGTATTTAAGAACGGATATAAAGCCTGTAACAAAATAGCTTGGCGTGGCCTGAATTATATACGGTTAGTCAGTGCAGATTGATACGTATGGTTTAAACTTATCGCAGGATCGTCATGGATACCAATGTTTATAAAGTTATTATCATATCCATATGTGAAATTTGAGATTAAGCATATTAGACGTTTATTTCATGTAAATCAGTTGAGAATAAAGGAATTGGGGGTTTTAAATTGGGTAATTACTATAAACAATATTGCTATTTCACTTGGCCTATAAATGTATTGACATGTGGGTGTGGTTTACTAAGTTGCGAGCTGCACGTGAATTTTGCCTGTCAACATGAGGTTCAGGTTTTACAAGGTTGATTAAGGGAAAATACTTAGAAATATTCAAGGAAATGTGTTGCATACCGAGTGCGATGTCTCATTCCACACTGTTATCAAATTATTATATAATTGTAAAATTTCATTTGACTTTAGTAAAATAGGTTGACACTGTCAATATTTGTTTAATGATACAAAAGCTGATAATCTCGGGCTTAAGTTCTAAATTCGTTACAATGGTAAAATCAGTGTTAAAATATTGCTACATGTATTTGGGTTTCAAATAAATTGAAGCAAATCTGATTTCATAATCATTTAATTAAGCCTGTATGAAGTGTTGCGCTGTGATTTCTTTGTTAAAGAATGTTACGTAACTTTACGTAAAGGTTTGCCTAATTGACTTTAGAACATAAACTTTGGTTGTACTAACTGACCAATCAAATTACATAATTAATTAACTCAATATTAGACATTGGTTGTAAATTTAACAAATAAGTTTAGCCATACCAATCACTTCTAAAACAGCTCAAGGCGACATATGGCATTGATAACGTCGATTGTAACTTTCAAGTCGAAATGTCTGAGAAAGAGTCCATAATTAAGTCGGGTTGACTGGATAACGATGACATAATAACTTAACAAACATCAAAATATCCTTTTGATGTTTCTTGACACGCCGTTTTGAAGGCATGATGTTAACTTGTAACTGATTTCAAATCATCATCAATATTCAAGTTATATATAATTAATAGCTAAAGTCATAGTGAAATGCAAGTACTAAATTATCAAATTTTACGGCATAACAGACTCAAATGGGTAAACTTCGCTACATAGTTATGGGTAAGAACCTACTGATGATCATTGATAATGATACCAGTCAAGTGATTTCAGCAGGATAAGGGTTATAATAGAAGTCGCCATTTACCCTTTCCCATATGCAACAATTTGCAGCAGACGACTTTGACAACTATTAACTCTCCTTCTACCCAAATGCTTTCAAAAGTTGTCTGCTGCAGATGCGTTAAAACGCGTATACATGTGGTAAATGATTATTATTATATGACGTCAGAGACGTCAGACATATGATTTTATTGATCGATCAACATACATCCTGATTGTATTAAAACCTTGAAAAAAGAAAAGGGAATATGTAAAATATTGTGTCAGTCGAAAATAGAGGGGAACAACCAGTAAAAAAACCATTTGAATACTCCCCGCCACAAATATTGCTCAATTATTGTATTGGTTTATTCAGAGACATATAAACAGATAAGGTACTCGGGATTCCAAATGCCTTACGAGGAACAAAATCCTTAAAACGTCACGCAACTCAAGCGTCTTCTGATCGAGATTTACAAACCACGTGATCATTAAAGTGGAGGCTTGAAAATGACCGCATTCTTTGTTTTGATGTGAAGGAAGCGAGCGTTCACTAGAATAAGCAAAAAGATAATGTTAATGAATTAGTCTAAACGACAACTTTCAATTATTCTGTGACAATTTAAAACATTGCGTCTCGTAGGGAAGTCTTATAACTTTGACACGGTGTATATTTTTTTCAAATCATAATGCAAAACATAGGTTTTATGGCTAAGATTTCTCTATTTTACTTTTCTGTGTTTATATGTCTCTGGTTTATTTGGAGCGTTCGAACTAGTGATGCATAAAGGCGATTGGTGCAGGGCTTGATTAAATGTGTGCAGAAATAAATTGGATTATCTCCAAAACAAACTTGGATATTCTGGACAGACGAGTGAGGCGTCGTCCCAACCCACCTGCTAACGTCAACGACCTTCGTCAAGAGCTCATTCAGGAATGTAACAATATTCCACAGGCAGAAATCAACAATTTATTGAATTCTATGCGCCGGCGATGCAATGCAGTGGTCAACTCAAGAGGTGGTCATACCCGCTATTAGGTGTTATTTTTGGTTTTAACCCCTACCTCACTTGGTCAAATTTCCCCCCATTTTCTGTTAACCTTTTGCCATCATTTTCGCACGATTTTTTCCCCATATTTATTTTCATCCAGCTATACTCAAGCAAACTTAGCGGAAGTTTCTTTTTTATTGTTCAGTATATATTATTATTCCTGGATTAAACTTGGCATATGAAAGGAAATAAACACAATGAAGCCGCTTCGTACAAATAGGAGGGTATTCAAAATCCCCATGTTCAAAACCGCCATGGGTCAAAATTGCTATAGTAGTCAAAATCCTCACGGCGAAAATGACAGTTCAAAACCCCATGACAAAAAATGACAGGGTATTCAAAATCGCCACGATGGGTAGCATAATTATGTTACTCGTGTAACGTGTATCGAGCGGTTGATACAACGAAACACTAAAATAGGCCGAAACGGGCCGAAAATCAAATGGCTTGAAACAGGGTCAGTTCCAAACGGCAACGTATAGTCGGAACAAGTTTCAAACCGCTTCGTTTGGAGCAATGGTCGAAACCTGTTTGGTGCAGTTTCGGTTGAAACACTATACAAACCAAACGCTCAAAGGTCGAAACCAGTTCATACAGTTTCGTGTGAAACAATGTTTAAAACGATGGTGTGAAACAGAAGTTGACAGAACTAGAGATGTATACACTCTGTAACAGAAGAAGCCCTGCACGTTTGAGCCTACGCTGCAAGTCTGAGGGACAACTGTCAGAGAGTACTAACAACCTTCGTCCTGTTTGATCCACTGTCAACACTAATTACCATATATTATTCCTAAATAACAATGAAACGTTATTATTGCGCGTTTATTTTGAGTTACCTCACAGCCAGAAAACGAGCAACTGACCAAGAGTAAAGAAATACACCGCTTTTTATACTACACATTTGTCACGTGACCAATCATGACCGTACGGCATACTCTGATTTTACCCTTAAAGTGCAAAACGTTCCGCATACGTTTTGCAATACTAAGCGCTCACATTACCAAGATAAACATTTAAAACTGCAAGCGTCTGCTCTAGATTCAAACTGTCTTATACAGTTTTCTCGGTAAATCCGAAATGACAGCTCTATAAGTTGTTATGGAACGATTAAAACTATACCAATATTCCATCTACTCACATGATTCCTGTGATTATATATTCTAAATGTTCTTAATTTCAATGAGTTTGAGGATAATTCGCTTGACGATTTTAATAAACAGGAAGTGTCATACAAATGAAAACAGACACAAAGGAATCAAAATTAATGGAAAGGAATATTTTGAAACGAATGTAAAAATCGTCACCGCTGTCACCAATGTAACGTGCCGGGCTAAAGACGCAGAAGATCCCTTCCGCGAAAAGTATACTCGACCCTGAAGGGGTCCACTTGTCTTTTATATATAACCCTAAACTCCATCACTTCGAAACGGTGATGTAAATTTGCATATCAATGCAACGTATACCGAACGTTTTCGTTACACTCGGTTACTATTAGATCTCATTTTGATCTATTGTGTCTTTGTCATTAGTTGACAGCAAAGGTGTTGAGAAGGGGAATAAGTTAAGAATAATTAGAAAACCGGGCGTGGGAATAGATTTGTTTGGTAACCAACAGAATAAAAGGGTCATATGCTAATATATTTTGACTACTTATCATGGAGATTTTGAATACCCTGTCATTTTGGCCATGGGAATTTTAAATACCCTGTCATTTTTGCCATGGATTTTGAATACCCTCTCATTTTTGCCATGGGGACTTTGACTACTAGGGTAATTTTAACCCATGGGGATTTTGAGTGTCTCCCTATTTTAACATAAAACGTACTATGTACTTGCAGTAACTTAACAACTATCAGATTTATTAAAGCTAAAAAATAAATGATATTGTGATAAGCCATTATTGTATTTATTTCAGAGTCAGTAAGATCGCTTTTTTTTATAACGGATATGAATATTACTATACTAGACAAAACATAAGTATCAATATTTCATTTAATATTATACCAAATACACTGCAATTTGACAAGAGTATCACATAACTATCCTGTAACAGAATGAAAAACAAAAACTTAACAAAATACCACAGTAGATTTACTTATCGTTACGGTCTAAACCGATCCATCTTTCACTTTCGATCGGTAAATAGCCTTTGTTGCCCTCTGATCACGTTGTATTATATATTGCAGAGCTGTCATTTATGTATTATGTACATACTCAGCATCGAAATAAAAATATTGTATTGTGTTGTATTGATTACACATACGGAAATGTTGTAATAAATGCGGAGGTATATCAAAATACTTTTCTAGACAGTGTTCAGTCTTGTACATTCGGTAATGTATACACTTAGAAATACAGTTCTCACCACCATGCCATGTTTGGACGTATTGACAACTGAGAGAAAAATCTATCTTGGTTAATAACACAGATTTATTATCAATGTTAGACTGGTCATACCATATATAACTTAATCCACACTCATCGAGAATTTGACTTTACATTACTGAGCCATTTACAGTCCGATTATAACCAGATTATAACCAGTCTATATAGCTTTGCAGAGAGCTTTGTAGTATTACATAGAACATTGTGCCAATAGCCAATTATCCGTTTCTTGACGCTTATAGATATGGGATGTCGTCATAAATCACCGTATAACATGATATGAGGTGTGCTTTTTCTGATATGTAAAATATTTTTTGAAGAAGTCTGTATGCACTTTTTCTTAAATTGAAAGATCACCAAAACTCGCATAAGTCACACCCATAAGTCAATATAGGTAACATTGTAGAATCAAATAATTTTAGCTGACATTCAATTGTTAGGTCTAAATTCCTGATTTTCCTATATAATCCGAAAAGTGCTTTCCGTGCTTGTTCAGTAGCATGTTTTTTGGCGATAGCAAAATGTCTATTCTTAGTAAAAATGACTCCTAAAAACTTAAATTCGTCAACTGTCTCAACTTTGTTGTTCTTCTCTGATATGTTTCTTTTTCTACCTTTTCTATCGCCAAAGACCAAGACTTTTGTTTTATTGTAATTGATATCTAACTTCCATTTTAACTTCCATTCAGCGAAAGTGTTCAATAGAGAAACTAACTCTTCTTCCGTATTCGCAAAAATGACAGCATCATCGGCATATAGTATAATGACGAGCTTTAAGTCAATTTCTAGTGTGGGTCAGTAATATTGAGACTTATGGCATTTTGGGTTAACAGGTAGTTTTTGGTGTTATTTAAGAAAATTGTAAACAAAATATTTGATAAATTTTCACCTTGTCTGACACCATTGCAGCAAGGGAAAATGTTCAACAGCATGCCATCTATAGATACACATTACTTTATTCCATTGTACATATCTTTAACTATATTAAGAAATTTACCATTTACTTGATATTTAAGAATTTTCGACCATAAACCAACTCGCCAGACGGAATCAAATGCTTTTGTAAAATCAACAAATGCACAAAATAACTTTTGATTTCTATGTTTATAGTATTCAGACAGTAGGTGGAGAACTAAAGTGTTATCTAGAGTTGAATGATTTTTACTGAAACCAGCCTGGTTTTGATTGATCAAGTCTTCACTTTGAGAAACTTTGATTATCTATCATTTAGGATTGCAGTAAATACTTTTCCTAAATGGCTAAGTATAGTTATGGGTCTGTAATTTTCTGGATGGGTTTTATCACCTTTGTTCTTGAATATCGGCACAACTTTTCCAATAAACCAAGAAAATGTTTGGAGAGTTTCATTAAATTATTTCTTCATTATTCTAACTATCTAAAGCCTGGCTCGTTGTCCCCAATGGACTATCCCCAAGGCGTTTATTGTTTTACAATATCACAGCATGTGATCAATAATCGGTAAATCACGGAACCTTACGGAGTTTAACAATGTTCAATTTTTTTATTTGCATAACATTTTACATGTTGTTGCAATATACATGTATACATAATAAACATTTGTAAAGCAGTACATATAGTATAGTTTCAGTAGATGATACGTGAAATATAATATTCGAGAAAAGTGTAATTAGTATAGATAAGTATTAATAGGTACAAGTAGACTAAACTTAGGTTTATTTTGTGAATTTAAAATAGCACCTTATTAAGATTTCTATCCATCTATGGTACCGTTTTAGATTCGCGTTTAGTATTGGCCATACATTTTTTTTATTTACTAAGATTTGTTAATATACTTAGTTTATCATTTTTTATTAATTGTTTAAATTTATACAGCGATGGCCAAATATGATAATATTTTGGAAGTATATTGGTTCTTAGTTGATGATACATAGGACATAAGTAGAAAATGATATTCATTCTAGATAACGTTCAAGTTGCACATTTTACATAATCTATTTTCCCTAGGGATGTTATTATATCTTCCTTCTTCGATTAATAAATGGTGAAATGTACATCTTAGTCTTGTCATTGCAGTTCTGTTATTATTGTTATTAACACAATTGATATTTGTTCAGGTTCAAAACAGCTTTTAAAAGATTTGTAATTTTGCAGAATTATCTAAATCTGAAATCTAAGTTTGGATGTAACTATATTTTATTTGTCCAATAACAAGCTCAACGTCATTATTTGTAATGTCTGATTTCCTTTGCATACATGATAAACCGAGACTATCCAGTAAATGCTTTATATCTTTATGAAAAGTATTTACAATATTGCCTTGTGCATCTTTCATGTTAAAAACCTTATATTAAAGCGTACTAAGACACGTATAATTGCAACTTCTCCGTATACTGCTGCTGATGGTGTTTATTTCCGCACACCAAGAATTTGTTTTAAAACTTTCGAAATCATTGATGAAAAGAATGAACAACAACAGTGAACTCGGCTCGCCTTCTTTGACTCCGCTTAAGCATTCGAAACAGTCACTCAATGTGTTATCTGATCTTACACAAGCCTTGACATCTGTATATATAACTTTTAACATACTAACCATTTTCGTAGAAGCTCCCAGTTATAATAACTTAAACCACAGACCT
Source organism: Serripes groenlandicus (assembly GCA_031761405.1). Taxonomy (NCBI): domain Eukaryota; kingdom Metazoa; phylum Mollusca; class Bivalvia; order Cardiida; family Cardiidae; genus Serripes; species Serripes groenlandicus. The sequence goes on along the minus strand of JASEVX010000006.1, from coordinate 43,668,827 downwards.
TTCTGATAAACTGTATCGAATGCTGTACGAAAATCGACAAAAGCACAAAGGTTTTTTTCTCAACATTTAACGAATACATTGCTTCCAAGGACAGACAGGATTATCGATATTTGATCATTTAACTGATAATCGAAATTCTTGGGTATGGGCAAAGAATAGTTATCTCCTCATTATATAAAGACATGAGAGAGCCGTTTAATGGGATAGGATAGCTTTCTCCTTTTTGCCGAGCATTAGAGAAGCGTTGTATAGCAATGACAAGTTTTCTCCTCTTTATATCAAGGCACTTGAGAAGCGTTTTGGGGCAAGGAATAGCGTTCTCCTCTTTGTTTCAGAGAATGAGATAAGTGTGGCAAGGAATAGCTTTCTCCTCTTTATTTCAGAGATTGAGAGAAGCGTTGTGTGGCAAGGAATTGCTTTCTCCTCTTTATTTCAGAGACTGAGAGAAGCGTTTTGTGTGGCAAGGAATTGCTTTCTCCTCTTTATTTCAGAGAATGAGAGAAGCGTTTTGTGGCAAGGAATTGCTTTCTCCTCTTTAGTTTAGAGAATGAGAGAAGCGTTGTGTGGCAAGGACTAGTTTTCTCCTCTTTATTTCAGGGAATGAGAGGCGATTTAGGGCAAGGAATAGTTTTCTCCTCCTTATTTCAGAGAATGAGAGAGGCGTTTTGGGGCACGGAATAGTTTTCTCCTTCTTATTTCATAACATGAGGGAAGCCTTGTATGGCTAGGCATACTTTTCTCCTCCTTGTATCAAGACACGAGAGAGGTTGTGTATGGCAATGATGAGTTTACACCGTCTAGATACCAATTAAGACATTTTTTATCAACTTATACTACAATGGTTATTTAACACAAAACGCAAAATTAGGTATATACAATTTTATTAGAAAAGGAAGTGTAAATAGAATTTGTAAATATTTTAAAAACTGATATGTATGTAACGAACAACGTCAATAACAACAAACGGACTGAATGTGTCCACATGATTATACTCATTTAGTGCTACAAACAAAGACAGTACATGTGTGTGTCGAGACAATATGCCATGTCATACAACGTAGACCACGTGATCTAAGCTGGAACTATCAGAGGTCACTTGTAATATTTGTACTCGAACGTTCGTCCAGGAACCGATGGTAAATAAGGCTTTAGATAAAGTTATGATACCACTCTGCGAAATAAGGTACTATGCCATGTCATTAAGGAGTAAAGTACGGGAGACAATATCATGTTGTTAACCCTTTTGCTGCCAAAGTCAATCAAAGCTTTTGCAAACAATGCATATTCAGGTGAGACAACTCGTAACGAGCTGTCTCTCCTAATATCTGCACTGATTACCACTTAGTCATTAACCTTTACGACTATGGCATGTCATAAAGTAGTGCGGAAATAGTACCATAAGGGCAACTCTAACCGTGTTGTGTTTCTTCAGAAGTTAGGTATATGGCTCCTCGTCATGTATGCGGGCAGTTAAGGCTCTGTTGGGACTGTGCGTATGTACAGGCTGAGCCGAGTCCTCACTGATCTCAGATGAAATCGTATTGAAAGTCGACACATTTCTTTTATTTGATTGACATGATGAAGTTCATCATTGCTTGAAGTGAGTTTCACGTTTTGTTTGTTTAAAATTCTCATAAATTTGTTCACACATAAGAATATTCAATTCATCCTTAACAAAAAGAAATAGTAAATGATAAAAACAATGAAGTCAAATGAAAAGTATTAAACGTGATGGTACTATTACTTGGAATCTGAGTGTCCCTCTCCTTTGTTATTTATTCTATTACCAAGTCGGTCGGATGAATTTTTGGTTTTGGACAAAATAGACAAAATAGATATATCAGGAAAATAATTAATATAAGCCGTTCAATGAGAAACAGAAAATCCAAATGAGTCAAAAAAATATGTCCGGGTTAGCCTTCGCTGCATGCTCAGGCTGGTCCGGATCGATATTTTACGCAGAGTACACAATGTTGGTTTTCTCGTGGAATGGCTCATATGTTTTCTTAACTTGTATAGATTCACAATGTTTGTCTATTCCAAAAAAGAATATTTATTAATAAATCTTCTTTTGTTTACGTTTGGGGTGTATTTCAAGTTCTAAAATCCTCATTAGACTCTAAAATCCTATGATGTTGTTACTCAAAAGAACTGTCTCAATGAGACGATACTTATGAGCACCAGCCTCATATGGTTTTGATTAATAATAATAGAAATATTGTGGAGAAAAAAGCTGTATACATCTGTGTTCTGTGGTATATAAAGAAACACTCAGAAATCCAAATAATGATTATTTCTGGTTAAAAACATGATTACACTAACAACTACTAAAATAACATGTATAACATATAAAACATACTGTAAATAAAACAACATTACCATTACGAAAAGGTGAATCAATGATACGGTACGATACGAACACTTTTCCGCTCTTCGATTTACGTTAAATGTGCTGAACTCCAGATGAAGATCGAAATGTTGAAACTTCTGCAAATTTGCTAATTTTGACAACAAATTAAGTGATAAATAGTTCAAAACTATTATGGTAGTTAATGTTGAAAAACAATCAATTAAAAGTCATGAAAATATACACGAGTTGGCTAACTGTTTATTGGACTGGAAAATGAAATTATTACTCTAATTTTATCCAAGAATTATGATTCTATTATTTCAAGACAACTTTTGAACACTTTCAAAGTTTTGACTATACTATCTATAATCTGGAGTTCAGCACCTTTAAAGTAAATAGCCGACATGAGCCAATTCTAAGGGAAACCAACATTCGAGACTTTTTAACCAACACAGGTAGTTGATTCGTAAGTGATCAGATCATGTTTCACCCTATTCCTGGTACGGATAATAACACCCATTGTAAGTTTCTTATGAAAAGTGGAGTGATAAAAAAAGGTGATCGTATAATGTTGTCAACTCTTTTCATATGTTCATTTATAGAGATATTTCATTATGCTTTACAACATATCCTCGTCTACTGAACATCCGTTGTAGTCCGGAAGGAATTAAACGTTGATCGTAATTATAATTCAACCCGCCCCTCTTCGAATGTAGATTTTCGCGCGGGGTTGATCAATATACCATATTTAAGTGTATACTACGTATGGGACATTTCATGTAAACAGCATTGTTAGTAGTTAATGTGAATAGTGTAGGTTCAGACAAGCCTGCGTATCTGGTCAGTTGAAATTAAAATCTCCATATTTCTTTAAAAGCTTTAACAAAAAGAGTGTGTAAGTTGCTTGCTAAACGTGTATATCTAGATCACATTGGACGGATTTGCAGGCTCGCCTGTGTCTATACTTTTCGAAAACTGCTGGTTGTTCCTCTTTATATCTGGTTTTGCGTATTTGTTCATGGCAGTTGTTAAATGGTTTATTAGTTGGTGATAATTCTCGTTCGACGGTCTTTACGCTTTCCCTGTGCAAGTGACTACATACGGCTTACAGGAGGCGATAATTCGATGCCATTTTGGGGAAAAGGAAAATTGTTCATAATTGTGAAATGCCTCCTATTCCAAAATGTTCCATTTGTATGTGATGGTCAATATACAATACACAATGATACAAACAACTTGGTTATATTTTCATCAACTAACATTTGTAAATATTGCATGAACCACAGTATTTGTACTGAAATAATGGGGAAGGAAATGTCTAGAAAGTATTGTTTTAAAATACTACTATACGATCCTGCACCGTTAAAACGAAATAACACATAAAATTAATTTGTATTACTGTTCAATATATGCATAACAATGAAACATGTTATTAGACATCTAAAAACGGGAACGATTCTACATGGTAATGAAATCCTCATGCAGAGCTCTAGATAAGGGGTATTTTAGTTGTTCCAAGATTATTTGACATTCAAACCTATGTTATGAGTACCGAAAGAATCGTCTCAGTGAAACGATGATTTTGGGTACCGACAACAGAGGGTTTGGTATAGTCATAAGAGAGATAGTGTGGGGAAAGAAAAGGTTACGCCCACACAAACCCTTATATAGTCCTATGCAGTATTTTTCAAAAACCAGTATGCCATCCTTTAAGTATATTAGAGAGTATTGATTTATTATGCAACAATGCCTTTCATGACAAAGTGTGTCTTTTATAGTCTGTCAAAATCCGGGTTTGTGATGATGTAGGGTTTTTCTATATCTCCGTTCACTGGCGGCTTTTCCTCGTCCCCGTCCGACTCGTAACCGTAGTTATCGTTGTAAGCTCCAATCCTGTTTACCTTCAATCGTGGACCCCAGTCAGGACGCGGGGCTGCGGCCTCCCTTAGCTGGAAAATAAATGAAAATACAATTGAACCGCGTCCAGTGATTCGAGGCATTGTTGGAATTACAAACTGTACAGACTTGTCAGCGTCTCAAATGATCGCCTGACATTGGAAGAAGTATATATTTCTTCGTTTTACATTATATAAACCAGTGCATGATAAAAGGTATAAGTTGGCATTTCTGAACAGTGTAGGTTCAAATCAGCTTCTCCGCCTGCCCCGTCTTGTCAGAATATCCACAAGTCGATCAGAATCTTCAAAACAATATTGGGTAAGTAATATTAGCCGTCCCGCGAGAAAACTAACAGTGTAGACTCTGCGTAAAGTATCGACTCGGATCAGCATAAGCATGCCGCGCACGTTTACCCGGATAGACACCTTTCGCCTCCTGTGGATTTTCTGTTTCAGGAATCATTACTCTATACCGCTACGCTATCCCCATGATAGGGAATGTGTCGGCCCTAATCAGTCTGCGCGGACTGCGCAGGCTGATCTGGGTCGATACATTACGAAGAGGCCATACTGTTGGTTTTCTCGCGGGACGGCTCATATGTTAACAGTGTAGATCTTGATCACTTAGTGTGGATGCACACGCTGATCTTGGTCGATCGAGTTCATAAAAGCCAACGTGTTACCTTTTCCCCATGTACTGAATCATTATTATGTACTTTCTGATGACAAACTAGAGATATTCAGCTCTTTCCCCACAATTTCTCTCTTATTATTAAAGCAAACCCTATGTTGTGGGTACTGAAAAGAATTGCCACGCTGAGACGATTCTTTCGAGTACCAATAGCAGGGTCAGATAAGGATTTTAGAACATGCGAAACACCGCCTTGTCTAGAGCTCTCGACTCTAATGTAACAAGTTGGCGCTGAGCAAGTTAATCAGAAACAACACCCGTCGCACATGTAGTAAATGTGTTATTTAATATGTTACACCAATATGTTCAACTCTGGACAAAGATTATTTATTTATTTATTTATTGGGGTTTTACGCCGCTTTCTACATTATTTAAATTATATCACGTCGACAGTTCACTTATTCATGATCCCTGGGTAAACAAACCAGTACTAGGCTAGAAAATGTGCCTTGCCCAAGGGCACTCCACCATGACCGCAGTGCCGCGACTGGGGATCGAACCCGGGACACCCGGTTTCGAAATCCCCGACGCTAACCACCGGACCACAGCGGATTCCCTGGACAAAGATTAAAGAAAATGGCTAACATATATAACATATCTAACGTATGTATACACGAAACTTCAATTATTGGAAACAGCCAAGCTCTAGATTAGCCTTTGATTCCTTGAAGGCCGATCTGGATTTTCTCTTTTTGCGAGGTAACTGTAACTCATCCTGAAAGCCCTACTCTACATAACATCTTTGAAGCAATTCCAAAGAGACTGTAAGCACATTTGATAAGAATTGCTATTAATTTGAAAAGCTCCGAATGTCGAGTTTCGTGTAACGTGATTGACGTGTGTATATATTAGCGTTAACACTTTGGCATGAGCAGACGCATTTGTCATACTTGCAGCAGGTGACTTTTGGAAACATTGGCATTATGAAAAGCTGACAAATTGCTCGCGATAATCCATTTCTCTTTTTGTCAGAATGTTTACAGTTTCGTTAGATAATAATACCTTAACCCTTTCCCTCATATAGACGCTTTCTGACTCAAAGTGGAAAACATTGTGGTAGAAATTTCTTCTTTTGTCACAATGTTTTCCACTTTGAGTCATAGGTTATCCAATCATTTAGAGATTTTCCATTTTTTGACAAAACATGTTCAAAGTCGTCTGCTGCAGAATTGTCGTATGAGGGAAAGGATTCATTCATAGACAAAATTCATTTTCTTCTTAGATATTATCGTCTGCAGCAGATGCGTTGCATGAAAATGATAAACTTCCTACCTTTCCATTAGATCTGATGAGCTGGACCAAAGCCCCGATAAAGATCATGCAAATCGGGAGGACAGCGAGCATCCAGCCGACACCTTCAGCCCAGGGCGGGAACATATAGTCGTTATAGTAGGCCGCGGTGTAGTTGATTCCCGACATGATCACGATAAACTGAAAATAACAGAAATATGTATTTAGACTTATGTCAGTACAGTATTACGGATTATCGTTATATTAAAATGTAACAGTAGAATTCGTATATGCTAACGTACGTTGTGCATTCAAAAGAATATCATACCTCCCAAAGTTCAAAGCAACTCTGACCTATTGAAAGATTCGTTGGTTGATGCCAGTACAAGCTGTAGCGTCGGCCTAAATATATAGCAGCACAGTCAAACCTTCGCTAAAGAACACCCTTGGATAGCAATTCCCTGTCTATAGCAACCAAACTTTAAATTTCCCAATTCTGCATAAATGACCCGGCAATCAAAGACCACCTGCGAACAAAGCCCATATTTTGTGTTCCTTCGGGTGGTCTTTATACACAGGTTACACTGTCCTTTAGGCTAGAATATTAAAATACGTACGATGATAGCAGCTGGGGTGATAAACAACCAACATGGTATATAGTACATCCATACAATCAAAGGTAATCCGAACATCATCTCAATATCCCGCTTGAACTGGCGTATACCTGGAATAAAAGGAAAGTGTTTATTGTATATTGTTCCCACAAAGTAGTTTAACTTTATCTGGAAACATACTTACAACTTCTTAATATGTTCTCCTCTCTTTTTTCAAATATAATAATATCCCTAATAGTTGGTACGACAGGACGATGCACTAATATACGGACCCCTGCACATAAGCTTTGGGGGTATGCCCGGTCCTCGGCGTACTACATGTATAGTAAGTCAAAGTAGTCAAGTCAAGTAGTCCCTATACAAAACTGAATTTGTTCTAGAAATGGTTGTACATCTTTCCCAAACTGCATTGAATATGTGACAATGGGTGTACATTCTTTGTGAATATGTATAGAAAGCACTGTTGATTTGACCATTTAAGGTATTTTGATATTATGGGAAGTGTGGAACACCAGTTTCAGCCTAGCTCGATTGTGTTTAATATGACTGTCACCATATTCACGGGGAAAGTTCTTTCTTGTTTTTATTTTTGGATTTCTGTTATTTGATTACGGCAGCCAGTTCACGTAGCAGTATGTTTACTAGCTTTTTCATACCAGTGCTCCACACAACATCCAATAACTTTTGAATAATCCCGCAAAGAAATGGCCATGACGGATTTCGAACTGTTGACACGTGGGTTAAGAGCCCTTATCTTGTGTGAGATCAGTTACGGCACACCAACAGTGTACTCTTAAGATATCACATATGAAAAAATGAATGATTAAGAATGCTTACCATAGACATAACACACGGCAATCAATTCGAAAAATGCGACCAACATTAGGTTGTAGGAGCCGGAGTACCAATCAAACAGTGTTAGAACGTAGATTCCTCCCTGAAATGGTATTCAATATGTGATAATTGAAATGACACGGGTCACAATACACTAAATAAATTCCTTCTTTGTTTCCATGTAAATCGACCAGTTTCAGCACTGAAATGTCACACTTTCTAAGCATTTGTCATGTAGAACACCCTATATCGTTGAAAAGAGTTACCTCTGGGCTTTAAAACAATCCAAATAAAATGGGGAGAGGGTCATGTAGTATGCAAGAAAGAATTCATTCGGCGAAATGGTTAGCGTCATTTTGGACAAAATCGGGTCCGGACAAAACAGTTTTTTCACATTCTCTATTTACACTTTCAAACAAGGTCAAAATCCTTAACATAATTCCATTGCATCCTATAAACATGTACAATGCTTTTAAACTCATATTTAATGTCATATATTCAATGCATTCTGGCCATGGTATACACTCATTCCTACGCAAACAAAGTGTTTATAGGGACTATTTATGTCTAAATCAGCATGACCGCGGATGTATTTGGCGTAGTTTGACCTACACAAGATGACATTTGTTTAGACCCGGACGTCTTTTACGAACATTGCATGATAGCCGTCTGAAGAATAGGGGTCGTGTTACGTTTACGAACCATTAACAGTTTATATTGATCGGACTGTGTGTATGGACATTCTGATCTGGTTCAACACTGTCTGTAAAAGCCATCTTCGACCTTTGCGAACTAACATACAAATAATTCCGTCTGTAGCAAAGGGGTTTTGTTGCTTTTACAAATAATAAGACTCGGTTGAACCTTCGTTATCGGTTGAAAGTTTACATGTGTTGACTCTCATTCGAGAATAGTTATAAAACTAGTTCCAAGTGTGGTTGCTATAGACAGGGAATTGCTATACAAAAGTGGTCCTCAGCACAGGTTGGTATATCGTTCGTTTTTATACACTTGTCAGAATTACCTCGAAGTTTGATTTCGTGGTAAAGTTGGAGGCTCGATGATATACGAATGTTAATTCTTACCTTTGTCGCCATGGGAATTCCGAGAAGAAAGCCGATCACACAACAGAAGAATGTAAAGAGAGTCTTCCTTTTACGTAAAATATGAGGCCATACGTCAGTGGCACCACTGATCACAGTCTCCATCATCACAAACTGTAAACAATATCATAATATTAGACATGTTCTTGCCAAAAAGCACACTTTGGCATTATGACTTGCGTTTGTTTGGACCTTTTCGCTCGGACGGGTCCAGATTAAAAAAGAGTAGACACCAAAATATTGACTATTGTTTGATATTTTGTAATATTTGTCTTGACGGAAATTGCTATGCTGTTGATCATGAATTTCACTTTTTGTTATTATGTCCAATTCACAATGAACTTCGGTTTTTATATTTCCAAGAGAGAAGACTGGACAAATTCATACCCAACTGCAAGGCTGTTTTCTGCAATAATGAGTGAATATAGACCCACATATGTCAAATCACTGATAACATATATTTTTAAAGCATTTAAAATCAAAAATTCACTTTCAGATGAACAGTTGTCTAGTTGAATCATAAAATATGTGTCATATAATAAATTTATATATTGGATAAGAAGAAAATGTCACTCAATTGAATTTATTATGTACATGTAAATTATTTATAATGGGCCGGAGGCCTTTCATTACTGAATACAACATTTGTATTATATTTGTATTTGGTATAACATTTTACTTTACCTGTGAATCCAGGCCGAGAGTCAGCAACATGAAGAAGAACAGGAATGCCCACAATGAGGAGACTGGGAGTCGAGCCAAACCCTCGGGATAGGCAATAAAGGCGAGGCCAGGTCCTGTAAAACACAATATGGAAATATAAGAGTATCTAATCACTAACACAAAGGGTATAATATTACCATCATACTCATCCTGCAAGGAAATAGTTATGTTAGTTGTTGTTTTTTACGCCGCTTTCAACAGCTTAAGTCATATCACGGCGGACAGGAAAGATGATATTATTTTAACACCATATATTTACATTCATATATATAGTATGTGTGTTTTGGGTTTTAAGTCACTTTCAACAGCTAAAATTATATCACAGCGGATAAAACAAGAGCACCGCGTACGGCACAGACGCTCGACTGATAGGGAGAAAACAGAAAGAAAAAAACCCTAAGCTAAACCAAAAACCGAAACCGGACGACCACGCCGCCGCCGCCATCAAAAACCCTTAACCGGACGCCGCCGACGACCACGCCAGAGTCCTGACAATAGCTCTCGTGTTTTTCAAAAGTCGAGCTAAAAATATGATATTGGTCCCTTCAACTTATATCTACATGCGTATAGTATGAGCCACGTCTGGCGATTTAATGTCTTAAGGATGTACTGAACTGAAAAGTGGATTTTTCATAATATTTAACTTTTGTTGTAATATTGTTTTTTTTTAAAGTTGAATATATGTTAAAATAAAAAAACACAAACAAAAGGTATGGTAGTGGGCTTTATTTTTTGTTAGATCAATTTATATAAGCCTTATGATGAGCATTTTTTTTGCTATTTCAGCCCATGAAAAAAAAAAGTTTTCACTCAAATTGCCGATGTTTGAAAGATGATATGCTAATTGTTTATTTTCTTGTGGTTTTAATCTCATTCTGAAGTTATTTTATCCATATCTTTTGAAGTTCATGTGATACGTTGTAGTTAAAGCTATAAAATATACACTATTTTACCCTAATGAGAACCCATATTTGTCAGGTGTAAGAATAGACAATTTCAAAACTTTGAAATAAGGAAAAAACATATTTATGATATTTAACTTTTACTGAAACTTCTTTAGGTTATTTCAATTACTATCATTTATCAGATTTTAAAAAGAAAAGTATATGTCATTGGGCAATATTTTTTCAGGTTTTTTTCTTTGAATGGCAAAAAAATGTTAAAATATGAATATACATTTATTAATTTTTCAAACATATCTTCAAATGTCAAAAAAGTTTTCCAATATTTTCTACTTTTTTCCAGAGCAATATGATACTATACAAGTTCTAGATAAAAAAATATATGCATGGACTTTAATATGTTCTTTTTACCCAGTTATAGTTCTTAATCAAACATGGCAGCTGGACAGCGGCTCACGAACAAATTGAAGGCTCATGAAAACAAATAAGCACTTTATCTCAAGCAAATTTAATTCACTTTTTTTTAAATTTTGAAGAATTATAAAAATGTATAATGATTAAATAGGTTTTAATTGACAACAAAATAAGAAGATTTAATAAGAAAGTAAAAAACAAATTGTTTTTGAATTTCAAAATCTCAGTTTCAGTACATCCTTAATACATCGGTGTACAGTAAACTATCAGACGAGTCCTTGACTCCGGATAGTCTAACCGAAGAGTTCACTGCCCTCCTTTATTGTAAATGGATCTAAATCCAGCATCAGACAAACATTAATACTAAACGTGTGGCCTAAGTAGGTTCACGCACATGTAGTACTGTCGAAAGATAACACAGCTGAGCTGCAATAAGACCGAACATGTAATGTCGAAAGATAACACAGTTGAGATGCAATAAGACCCAAAATCGCGACACGCGATTCATATAAATCATATTAAATATCGCAGTGTTTGTTAACTCTTTCAGCGCCGAATTGTTTAAAGTAGACCTTTCTATGTTCAAAATCGGACCACTCTATTTTCGTGTTATAGGAGTTTTTGAGTATTTTCATAACTAATAGCCAAACAATGCTGATTTCAGGTGAGACAGCTCGTCACGAGCTGACTCACCTGCATCAGTATTGTTTGCAAAAATCTCAATATTGCCTTTGGCGCTGAAAGAGTTAAAGTGTCATATGAAGATAACATTCGCTTTGACTTGCATTACCCAAACATGAAAATAAACAGCGGAGCTCAATCAAAGCATGAAATGTCAAACTTATCAAAGCACAGTGGGAAGAAGATCTCGAGTACATTTCGATATACTTATTTTAACAATCGTACCGCATATAGGTTTTGATTCATGCTGTTGATAATGCAACCATTAACGAATTGTATATATATGTCGGGAGTCTTATTTAACTCGAAGTTCGAAAGTGAATGATATGTAGGCGAAAAACCACATCAATCATCGATATTTTATCGATATTTTATCTGTTTACCATTAATACAAAGACAAAAATCAAATAGATATACGAAACAAGAGGACCATGCTGGTCCTAAATCGCTCGCATGATTTCAGATAAATCACAGTTTTCAATGTTCTTCCGATATGCATACAAGGAAAACAAGCAATGCGGTCATGTTTATCAATGGCTCGTAAAGGGGACAGTTTGTAATGGCATAAAATAACCGGAAAAAACAATCATATAGGGGACTGTTTTTAATGGCATAAAATAACCGGGAAAAACAATGCAATGGGAGACTGTTTTTAATGGCACACAATAACCGTAATAAACAATCCAATAGAGGACTGTTTCTAATGGCACAAAATAACCGGAAAAAAACAATCCAATAGGGGACTGTTTCTAACGGCATAAAATAACCGGGAAAAAAATCCAATAGGGGACTGTTTCTAATGGCACAAAATAACCGCAAAAAACATTCGCAACCCACAATTGAGATACGTAACACGAAACCAGGCCATCACGTACTGTAAAGATCTGTGTGAAAAATCATTCCTTACCACTGTCAGCGACATCCTCCACCCTCTGGTTGGTCTGGTCGGCCATGAAACCCAGTAAAGAGAAAATGGCGAATCCGGCAAACACGCTCGTACCACAATTAATAAAGGCTACGATCACAGAGTCCCTGCAAATATAAGCATGCATTTATAATAAAGTCGTGTTCCAGAAATCACAAATACCATTAGGATTCGTTAACAAAACAGGTAAATAAGAACAATTAGTAACCTTTGTAACCTTGTAAATTTTGAAGTATATAATTCTATAATTGTAATTATAGGTTATTTAACAGTGTTCTGTACAATACGGATATATATTTGGACGAGTACACAGCTTGGAAAATCATATTGGACGAGCCGCTAGGCGAGTCCAATATGATTTTCCAAGCTGTGTACGAGTCCAAATATATTCCGTATTGTACAGAACACTGTTAAATGATCTTTTTATTCTATACCTCGACTTTTTCCCCAAAATATATTTTGTATTGTGCAGAATAATGTTAAATGACCTTTTTATTTTATAAAACTTATTTCTTCCAGTTCCCTTGTTTCTGTCGGCACGGCCTGCGCTAACCACCTTTTGAATATTCCTACATCACTTTTAGTTTTTTTCACAGTGTTTTTTGGTTTCTGTTCAATTACAAAGTCATCTATTTCAGAATCGTATAACATTTTAGTTTCAGTGTTACTCCTTGTTTGCAAACGACAATAATGATCCGGTGACAACAGGAGCTTTATCGTAACGCTTTATCTAGAGCGCCTGTCGATTCAGACTTTCATTCGGAACCTTTTCACGTGTTTCGGTCTTTATCATAGGTTTAACATGGGACCTGTGAATCGTACAATACGAAAAAAATACGGGTTATTTTGTACGCGCGTGCGTCCCGATACGGAAATATATTGTACGGTCACATGATTCGAATGAGCGTCTACGATTGGACGTATACATTAGGTATAGAATAAGTACAGTTATTGAATATAGTTGAGAATATTGCAATAAAATAAGAAATTCTTCCTATTGTCTCAATGTATTAATCAAAGCGCCAATGGCACTGTAGTGGCGATCGTATTCATATATTGCAACAACTACAAAGCGTTTATAATATTTATAAAAACCTTTCAGAATTTCCAGATTTGATAAAATTCCAGCTTCCCGTTTTTAGGTCGGTATAGCTAGATACCGAAAACAACTTTTAATATGACTCATAAAGGTCTCACCGGGTGTTCTACACACCGGCTATTGTTTGTTGATAGAGTTGGAACATTGTGAGAATATGTATGAGTTGAAAACATTGTGATAAAATGTGAAATTTCTCATTTTATCACAATGTAAGATATAGCATTTGTATGACTTGAAAACATTGTGAGAAAATGTGAAATTTCTCATTTTATCACAATGTAAGATATAGCATTTGTATGAGTAGAAAACATTGTGAGAAAATGAGAAATTTCTCATTTTATCACAATGTAAGATAGAACAGTTGTAAGAGTTGAAAACATTGTGAGAAAATGATGATAGAATAGTGAAGAGTTGAAAACAGTGTGAGAAAATGATGATATAATAGTGAAGAGTTGAAAACATTGTGAGAAGAACAGTTGTAAGAGTTGAAAACATTGTGAGAAAATGATGATAGAATAGTGAAGAGTTGAAAACATTGTGAGAAAATAATGATAGAATAGTGAAGAGTTGAAAACATTGTGAGAAAATGATCGCTGATAGAACACTGTAAGAGTTGAAAACGTTGTGAGAAAATGTCATTTTCGTAGGACAATATCTTTTCTAAAAAAATGTTAATCAATCATTTGTTCCTAATTCAAAAATTATGAAGACATACAACTATAAAAAGTTGTTTTCGTAACAACCAAAATATGGTAATATGGGATTAAAAGTCGTAAGCAAAGTTGTTTTCGCGGCAGCCGAGTTGTTTTCGTGAGCCGATTTTATTTATTTATTTGCGTTTTAGCCTACGCCACTCACTAATTTTTTTTTTATTTCGCGTAATTAGTACAAAAAAAAACTATTACATACTTTTAAAATTCATCGTTATATGTTTGTGCACATGCTTTTAAGTAAATAATTAGAAAACTTATGAATACATGTGATTTATTGTCAAATAAAACGTTGTTTTTGTGACAGTCATGTTGTTTTCGTGAGCCGACTTTATTTATTTATTTGCGTTTTAGCCTATGCCACTCTATAATGTTGCAATGTTATTGAAAACGGGACCAGGTACGAAATAAGCACTTTTTACGGACCATTATTGTTAAACTCGTAGGTATTTTCAGAAATTACAAAAGAAGTTAATTGGCCGTTTTATTTTGGCGAGGTGCTTTCAGAGTACAACCAATTCCTGTAAACACGGTAATATTTTACCCTCAGGCCGAATCAGGTTAAAGGTCAAAAGGTTACGGTTGACTACAGTAAAAATAGAACGAGGCACAGCTCTGCATACCGTACCCAAGACGCGCGATGATATTTATTATCTGCCCAAACATGAAGAAAGCTAATATGTAAATAGTTTAACTCTATTTAGATATTTTCTCGGTAAATCTCAAATATTAGTACCAATCCGGTATCAAAGTAGCACTAACATTATCATTATTAATCGTGTGCCTGCATCATTGATGGAACTATATATATATATGGCGGTTTAACGGAAGTGAGTAAATTGCTTTTGCAGAAATATCCAACCGACTGTTCAAAACCGACTATATAAGTTTTTTTTCGTTGTTGTTGTTTTGGTAGCACTGTGGCGATTGTCAACCAATCGCCACAAAAACGTCTGTAGGAGACACATATAATAACTGTGTTCTGTGTTAAAAAATAAACCATCAACAAACAAGCAGTGTAACAGCCAGACAGACTTTTGTTTGATTCGAGTTTATCCCCGTTTTCAACAATTTTTCAGTCCTATCACGACGACCAGTTCACCTACTCATGCGATTCCTGATTTATCACATCAGTACTCAACACAACATAATTACCAAGCAACTCTCTGCATTTTAACATAGACTGTTTGTTATAACCGTTTGAAGGAAGACGAATGACGCTTTGTTACAGAGATTTATAGACAAGCGTGATGATAGATAGATAATATTCTCTTACCTCCAGCAGTTGTTTTTAAAGCCGTTAAAACTTGCCATACACAGAAGACCTCCGAAACCAGGTCCGAGTGAGTAGAAAATCTGGGTGGCTGCATCTGCCCATACCTGAAGAAACAGTTCAGTAATATTAACGGTTGACGAGTATAAACATACAAGTGTCGCAAAAAGGTAAAATGGCATTTGGTTTTATATGCAGCAGGCGAGATTCAAACGAGGGATGTCGTAAAAGTCTTCACTACCCGTAGGGAAAATGAATACAATTGAAGAAATAATATTTGATAGTTTAAGAAATGAAAGTATGTTAATTAGACAGAATCAGTTTGTGTAAGGAAAAAGCTCAATATGATGGATCGATCGTTTTGGTATTTTACGCCGCTTTCAACAATGTTTCAGTTATATCACGGCGTTTCCAGTGTACGATACCAGTACTACTGGTCCATTTTCCTGACACCAGCCAGTCAGTCGTAATGCTAATCCCACAACCCTTAGCAGCCATTACTTCCATGTAAGACCCGTATCGAGGATCGAACCCACGACCTCTAGTACCTAATGAGGAAGTTCTAGCACTACGCCAACGAGGCGGTCTAACACTCAATAATCCATCAAAGTGACTTACGTGATGTCGATCAAAACATTACTGTAGCAGTGAAAGTGTACAACCTCTCACATGTAAAATACAACTTCAGAAGTGGACTTTGAAAATATTTGCGCTTAAAGGAGAAATTGTTCATCATGAGCTTTTCTTATTTTTTGTCAAAATACTTTCAAACGCCATCTTCTGCAGATGCGGTGACTGGTTAAACACATTACCTTGGCGTTCATCAGTTTACTCCATTCTGGAATGATGTAGAACTTAATTCCCTCCTGATATCCGGGTAATGTCAAACCTCTTATTAGCAGGACGATCAGAATCACATACGGGAATGTAGCAGTAAAATACACAACCTAAAATAGGATATAAATTCAAAATAAGACATCGATTTTCTGGCACAAGGGATAACAAAATTATTTCAACTTAAATCGGCCGACTTATGATCATCTTAGTAGGGCATGAAATGAAAAGTCTTTGCACATGGAATGTGCATTTAATTTATATATGGGTATATATGTGCAAACAAAACAAACCATCATTTTATAAAACAGAATATCTAAAACGTAGATAGTTAAATGTTGAAGGTAAAAAAATAGCTTTACATCTGACAGACATTCCTAGGTTCCAGGTTGAGTATGATTTGAGCCGTCCCGCGAGAAAACCAACATTATGGACTCTGCGTAAAGTATCGACCCGGATCAGCCTAGGCATGCAGCGCAGTCTTATCCGGATAGAAGCTTTTCCCCTCCTGTTCATTTTCTGTTTCAAGAATCATTACTGTATAGCTCTATCCGCCTGAGACGGAATGTGTCGGCCCGGATCAGTGTGCGAGGACTCCGCATGCTGATCTTGGTCGATATATAACGCAGAGGCCATACTGTTGGTTTTCTTGCGGGAGGGCTCACATTTTGTAGAAAGCGCTAAGAATACTGCTATCTATATTGACGCATTGAAAGCATTTCGTAAAACAACTACTTTTGTACAATAGTATGCCATTTACGAACAATGACATAGTTTCATCGTCGACCGTCTATGTAAAACATCACACCGTATAACCTAGTTGTAATTTAGTCCACTACCGTTGTGGTTCTTTCCCCTAGCAGTGTTGTGTACGTTTAGATCCGTACCAAGGCTAGCATAGACTCGTCCAAAGAGTTCAATAGATGACATTACCAGCCGTGGGGCTCCTAGCGGGTTCCGTTTTACGGGTTTATTATTTTTAAACCATCGATTTTTTTTTACAAGGAGAGTATTTACTTCGAGAAAATTACATGCGAACACCAAACTTATGCTGACGCGCTCGTGTGTTATGCGGAGATGCGGTCGTTACTCTCAGTCAGGACATAGTTCCAGTCTCACAAGTTCATTGGTTAAGCACACTGTTTGTATTACCTTTCCTGAGGATTTGATTCCTTTCATAAGACAGAAGAAGATCAGGACCCAGGCAACTAGCAGACAGAGGACGTTCTTCAAGCTGATTCCACCAATATCCCCGAGGTCTTCTGACTCGTGAACCCTCAACACAAACCGACTGTAACATATCGTAAAAGAGAGAGTAGATATTTGTTATTCAAGAAAATGGGTAAGTCACTACAACATACCATATAGAACGTATGAACCGTACCACAAGAAAAGCTACAGTGTGGGCTCTGCGTAAAGCATGTCGCACAGGCTAACCCGGACAGACACGTTTCGCCTCCTCTTGGGTTTATGTTTCAGGATTATTGCATAAAATCTATGTTTTATGCCCGCTTAAGGGATACAGAAATATTGCAAAAACCGGGCGTAAACGGCGAGAAAACGTGTATAAACAAAGCGATTCTCGCGCGTACGTGCTGGTAGGGGAAATGTGAGCGGGGCCGCACATGCTATAAGGCAGGTCCAGACGTCTACCCGCGCTTACGACGAAGTGCTGGCCTTGTTTCAAGCGAGCACTTCGATCGTGAAAGGGGAAATGTGAGCCCTGGTCGAATTTGCAGTAAGGCAGGTTCCGCCGTCTACCCGCGCTTACAACGAAGTGCTTGTTTCAAGCTAGCACTCCGCTGCTGGCCGGGGTAAAGTGAACCGAGACCGCATATGCTATAAGGGCTATTATAATTTAGTATAGAAACGGCAAGGAACGTCAAGTCAAGTACGCATACTGCAACTTTGGCTGATTTTTATTTTCAGAATCATGTGGATTCAGCCGCGTACTCGCGTATAGGCAGCTACGCGCCTGACAGCGGACTATATATTGGATGTTTGCTCTTATTTTATGCAATAATAGCGAAAATACACATTCGCACTCGGGCATAAACAAACACATTTTGCGGGCGTCCGCAGATGTTCACACCCTCGAAAATGTGTATTATCCCTATAAATATTACTCTATACCTCTATCCCCCTGAGACGGAATGTGTCGGCCCGGATCAGTCTGTGCGGACTGCGCAGGCTGGTCTGTGTCGATACATTACGCAGAGGCCATAATGTTGGTTTTCTCGCGGGACAGCTCTGAGTTCATAGTGTTGGTTTCCTCGTGGAACGGCTCTTATGAAACAATTGTTCCCCGTGTCTAAGTTTAATATTAGCCCATTCAAACCCTGTAGCAGCCCTATGTGTTTACCTGACATTGTTTCAACTTGGGGTTTCAAGCATAGTTGCAACGCTTAATGTCTTCAGAGCGCAACTCTGTATAAGTGTATAAACTAGACGAACAGGCGTAACAGACTGTATACTCGGATATAATATATGTTATTGGCGCAGTGTTGTGATTGCACATTTGAATTGAAACAAGGCTACAACACCAATTCGACAAGGAAATGATATTTAAAGACTAGATAACGGACAAAAAAGAATTAAAAGATGTCTGACCACGAACAATGTATTCATGTATGTAACTCAAGTAGAACATTTCAAGTGAATACCAACATGTTAATTGATTGATTGTTTGATGTTTTTACATCGCTTTCAACAACTTTTCAGTTATATCCCGGCCATTTCATTGGTAAGTTAACAGTACTACTGGTCCATGTATCCTGACATAAGCCAGTCAGTCCTAATGCTAACCCCTCAACCCTGAGCGCCAAGAAGGGTCAGCCGTTACTACTATTGTTTAATGTATTTGGTATGACCCGGCCGGGGATCGAACCAGATGCCAAAATGTAATGATCGACATAACATCTTACCTCCAGTATTCTTCACTTGGCGATACCAGCTTCATTTTACATTCACTGAAATTGGCGGCAAACGTACTGAAGTCCAGGTCATAGATTTCTTGGACCGTAGCGTTTAGGGCTGTGATGTTTGTCAATATTGCAGTCGTGCAGTCGCCTTCATACATTTCTGTAAATATTCATTAGCGTCATACTCATCACCATTATCATCATCATCACATTATTATTATTATTATAATTATTATAAATAGCATCATCATCAACATCATCATCATCATCATCAACATCATCATCATCATCATCAACATCATCATCATCATCAACATCATCATCATAATCAGTATCAGCATCATCATTATCATCATCAACAGCAGCACCAACATCATCATCATATCATTAGTATTATTATGTATAGTATTATTACTATAATTATGCTTATTATAATTATCATCAACATGTTCATCACCAGCAATATAAGTGTATTTAAGTAAAGTGCAAAATAAATAAGAAAGTATGCCTCCACACAGTTTGACTATTTACATTTATTTCTGCCACTGCAATGGAAACGTTACAAGTTGGCCTTTGAGGACAGTATAGATCCAGACATGCCCTGTTCACACATTACTTGTACAAACTTGTTAGACAATTGCTTGTTAGAAAAATACGTCAACTTTTATAGATTCTGATAAGACTGATAAGACAGGTAGACAAGATGATCTGAACCTTCACTGCTCAGAAGTGCCAGCTTGTGCATTTTTTCATGTAAGAAAGAAGGTTTAGGAAACTATAACTTTTATCATCTAACTATTTGAGGTATTAATCTTTGACGTTGAGTCTATATCCATAGATATCCGTAGATAGTTATCACATTATTTATTAGCGAAATACTGAAAGAGAGAAAAACAAAGGATCGTATCCTGATACTCATGGATGCAAACAGTGAGTTTTATTAATTGATAATGTTAACTGAATTCGGTGTCTGATACCAAGTTAAACAACTCGTTAATAAGTGAAGCAATCAAAACCCAGAACAATCGTCTGTTTGTATGTGAAATCAAGAAGAACCGTCCCGCGATAAAACCAACATTATGGCCTCTGTGAAATGAATCGACCCAGATCAGTCTGCGCAGTCCGCGCAGACTGATCCGGGCCGACACATTCCGTCTCAGGGCGATAGAGGTATAAAGTAATGATTCCTGAAATAGGAAATCCACAGGAGGCGAAAAGTGTATTCCCGGGAAAGCCTGATCGGCATGCTTAGGCTGATCCGGGTCGATACTCTACGCAGTGTTCACAATGTTGGTTTGATCGCGGGACGGCTCAGATGCACTGTCATTCGTTAACACTGAGTGGTTATTTTCACTCGTGGAATAGACACTCTTGAACATATTTTTTAGTGCTCACTAAGTGAACATCAATCTGGATAATAAATCGATACAAGAGCATATCCGCCATCTGATATTAAGAAAGCCGAAAGTTGTCAATCTCAACACAAACAAATTAGACATTCATACATTTGAAACCAATGTAACTCCATGCAGGTTTATGCAGGCGCAAAAGTAGACCTGAATTTGTCACATGTCCTATTGAGTCAACTGACCATGAACTATTCGTAAACTAGGCAGCGTGAATACAGATCAGGCTGTGGACATTGATTCAATGATCTTGATCCAAAGTGTAAAATAGTAGAAGCCGAACTTACCCGACTAATACTGTCACATGATACGTCATGTGATGTTAAGATGTTTCGTGTGAGGAAATTGAATTGTCTAACTCAATTTCTTTTAATCAGAAATAAGTCATTTTGAGCACTTTTTTGTAACGATTCAGATTGTTTCGTCAATAAAAACAGCTGCTCTTTGATATAACAGGCATTTAATTACCGAATTAGGTTAAAACTTTAGGGAACTTTGATTTCTACGTTTAACTCTCTCGTTTACGAGTATTAAACTATAGTCGAATGGTTGACATTTACAAGGGGGATTTTAACGGTCGTCACGGTTCACTCCCCGTTCCGTAATGACGAACTGCACTATGAGAAGGCACATTTCCTAGCTGATATGTCAACAAGGGCTAATAAATAAAGGATATACTGCAAAACGGCATTCATTCTCAATAAAATAAAATTACACACAAAAAGAAAAAATTAAAAAAAAAAAAAACGTACTGTCTTGTGCCATGATTTTTTCCGTATTGTTCGTCATACTGGGGAAGTCTGGATACGGTGTGTCCCTGCAGTACTTCGTGTTCCACGAGTTTGCACAGTCAGTCCAGGGTACATCGCCGTCTAGGTTCACGAACGAGACGAACATGTAGTAGACGGCGTAGGTTATGATGACGTTGTAGTAGATTGACACCAAACCACTGATTGTCACCATTCCCCAACCAATACCTAGAAAGATACACACCATACCTCATATTAAACTCAGCTGCACTCCGTTTTACGAATGCCTTTAAGATACTCACTTTTACGGTATGTGGTTCTATTCAAATTAGCACCAACCATGACTTTGAAAAACATCGAGGCATCAAATGCGTCAAAGGGCGTCAGCATGCGGGAAAGGGTTTATTAGTTTAACAATTATGTACAGCAAACAATATCGAGTTAAAATAAATTGAATAAAATGGTAGTTTTACGACTGTTATTGGATAGATACATCATAAACATACCCTGTAATCTCATGGTCTTGAAAGAGTGGAAATATAATAAAGATTGTGTACCCTCACTACAATTTATTTGTTAACCCTTTCCCTCATATAGACGCTTTCTGACGCCTCTGCAGCAGATCGCTTTTTGAAAACATGGTGACAAAAGAAGAAATTGCTCAAAACGAGCAATTTCTCCTTTTGCCACAATGTTTTCCACTTGTTGTCATAGGTTATCCATTCAATTATAGAGATTTTTTATTTTTTGACAAATTATGTTCAAAGTCGTCTGCTGCAGAATTATTGTATGAGGGAAAGGGTTAAAGCAGACGGCGTTTTGAAAACATAGTGACAAAAGAAGAAATTGCACAGAACGTGCAATTTCTCCTTTTGTCACAATGTTTTCCACTTTTAGTCATAGGTTATCCATCTGACAAAATACGTTCAAAGTCGTCTGCTGCAGAATTGTTGTATGAGGGAAAGGGTTAAGACAATACAATCAAGTCTGTGCTAAAGACCACCTTTGTTTAGCAATATCCTGTCTATAGCAACAACTTTAATTTCCAAATTACTCATTTTCTGCATAAATGACTCTGTAGAGAGAGCAGAACAGTTATATTTCCATGATTGGTCTTTAAACACAGATTGGACTGTATGTGTCAAAGACCTGTCATATAATCATAAAGTCTAGACGGATATGTGTCATTCTACGAGAAAATCAACATTATGGTCTCTGCGTAATGTATCGACCCAGATCGACACATTCCATCTCAGGGGAGAGAGGTATAGAGTAATGCTTCCTGAAACAGAAAATCAACAGAGGGCGAAAAGTGTATGTCCGGGTTAGCCTGCGCGGCATCCTTAAGCTGATCTGGGTCGATACTTTACGCAGAGTCGATAATGTCGATTTGGTCGTGGAACGGCTCATATGTTCTAACGACATGACAATTCATTGACAAACAACTTACCGTAGAAAAGTGGGCTTACTTTCCATACAGTCACCGGACCCTCAGAGGCAAACTGACCCAAAGCAAGTTCGAAAAAGAAAAGCGGGAGACCGGCAATCAGCAACATAATCACGTAGGGAACCAAAAATGCACCTGTAAAAAGAAACATAAAAATAATGCTTCATATTAGATAAAAACAAGTTTCTACAGATTCATTGACATTATGTCTTTAATAGAGTCAAACGACACGCCAGCGGACTTTCGATGGTTTTGAAAATGGTCCGTAAACTTCGAAAATCATGTAAAGGGAATTTGCGACCAGTGCAGACCCAGTTCAACTCGGAAATCCTCGCAATTTAATCTAGCTATATACAGTTTAACAATTAGTCATAGAATGCGAAAAAAAATCATGTGTATGTATATCCGATATGATGTATGATCAGTAAGAGCCTAGTCTTCATTTGTAATACATGTTATTACGTTTGTAAACACAAAACGTTGATGCTATACTGACAACTACGGCAAAATTACTTCTAAATATAATAGATTAGGTTTCTTAAGAATAATAACTGTCTCAATGAATTTTGTCAATCATCTGAAAGATTATTAGTCGAGCCAGGATTCGAATTCACGACTCTCAGAGGCTGTCCATTCCGATAATAGTACGAACATATAAATAGAAAAATTATTTCACTTTGGTTGACTCAAGTTTCTGCCATATACGTAATAGTAAGGGAGATAACCTCGGGAAAACCAGAGATTATATGTTTATATAAATTGCGTCCCTTTGCTAATATGCAAAGCGTTCGAAAAACGTATGTACGGATAGAAGACGAATCATGGGGATTAAAGGGTATCCCGTGCCTAAGCTTTCAGTAGTTTTAAATGCATGGTCACTGGAAGATGAGAGAATCAAATCAACTGTCTTTTTTAAAATATATTTCGAAAGAATATTGACGAATATCCTGAACAATACTTATTCTGCAGATACGGAACAAAATATTTTTTTTTCAAATAATTGGTAATTATCAACAACAACAAATTGTCAAAATGCACATCACATTATGGGAAAAGGTAAAATTGTTAACTTATCCCCTTTCCACAATCTTTGAAAAATGACAGCCATAATGAGACTAAAGTGGCCTGTTAACACTTTCCCACATACAGCCTACAGCAAAATGAAAGCATGTTGGCAAAAACCCGAAGATTCTCTTTTAAGAAGGTATGATTACTGCAAAAAGATTAAAAACATTGTGGCAAATGGAGAAATTGCTTATTTTGAGCAATTTCTCCTTTCGCCACATTGTTTTCAAAGTCATTTGCAATATAGTTCCAGAAAGCATCTGTATGTGGAAAGAGTTAAAAAGGCATTTGAGCGGTCATCTACGAAAAGCAATCATTTGGACTTTGCGACCAGTATCCGTTCAGTTTTATCTAAATCTGCACTCTTTGCCAAAAATTAACAGAAAGTTGGCAGGTCTGTTTTCACACGATAATAATTAAAAAAATAAGGTGGGTTTTTTCCTGGAATATCGCTCAATGTGTTGTTCTTTGGTAACTAAACAAAGGCTAATGTCTCTAAACCCAAACTCACCTCCACCATTTCTGTAACACAGGTAGGGGAATCGCCAGACGTTACCCAAACCCACAGCATATCCTATACAGGACAACATAAAGTCCAGTTTGTTGCCCCATGTCTCACGGGCAATCTGCTGTTAAAATATATAAAAAAAAGAGTGAGTTAGTATTTTTATAATGATCTGAATATAATTATGTCATATATATTAACGGTGTCTAGCGATTTGGTCTTATCATTGATTAAGTGGCACGGGCGCTTGTTGGATTGTGCGATTACACTGGACAACAAAAACGAGTATTTGGGATTAAACGCCATTTACAACAATTCTTCAGTCATATCACGGCGGCCAGTTCACCTACTCATGTGTTTCATGGCTTTTTCACACGAGTTTTCCTAACATCATTCTTTCCAAGCAACAGGTTTCTTTTCACATAGACTGTTCGCCAATTGGTAGACGATGTCACAGTATCGGAAAAAAAATGGCATAGGGTCGAAACCAGGACCCCAGGTCCCAAATCGTCGACGCTAATTACTCGGCCAAGGCGGATACCTTGGTTTTTATCGCTGTTAATAAATATGTGTAGGTTGAGTGATACCAACATTATTACGATTATATGAACAACTCCAAAACTGATGTGCATTGCTAAATCTTTCAGCGCCAATGGCAATATTGAGCATTTTGTAAACAATACGAGCCGTCTCACGTAAAAACAGCATTGTTCGAACTTTAGTTATCAAAAAGTTGCCGAACTTCTAAAACATGAAAATAGATTCGTCCGATGTTGAACATGGACGAGCGTACTTTAAACAATTTGGCGCTGAAAGAGTTTAATTATAGAAGTCTATCTACCACAGGTGTAGATACTCATCTACCTTCACATCCATACAATCTGATCCAAATCCACGTAGAGAATTGCTATAAGCTTTAAGCTTTCAATTCAATCCACATGTTTTGATATTTGTTTTATATGTCATGGAATGTGTATATTTATGGAAAATTTATACGTTTTAAACTAATTTAAACCTACATTAAGTAAAGTTCAATATACATAACATTCGTTTAAAGACGTCATTAAAATTTGCCGCGGGCTTCTTAAATGGTTTTAGCGTATATAATTGTGGTTTATTACAGCGGTTTCCCATCAGTTTTGTTGAGGGTTTATTGGATGAAATACCTTGTCATGGTTATTCAAACAAATTGAAGTGAAACCCCCCGTTTTTATAATACTCTGTTTACAGCTTACATCCACATTTGAGCCGTCCCACGAGAAAATCAACATTGTGGACTCTGCGTAAAGTATCGACCCGGATCAGCTTAAGCATGCCACACGGGCCTACCTGGATAGACACCATTCGTATCCTGTGGATTTTCTGTTTCAGGAATAACTACTGTATACATCTACCCCCCTAAGACGGAATGTGTCGGCCGGATCAGTCTGCGCGGACAGCGCAGGCTGATCTGGTCGATACATTACGCAGATATATTGATATGAGCCATCCCGCTAGAAAACCAACATTGTGGAATCTGCGTAGAGTATCGACCTGGATCAGCCTAAGCATGCCGCGCAGGCTTACCCGGATAGTCTGCGCTGATTGCGCAGGCTGATCTGAGTCGAAACATTACGCAATGACCATAATGTAGGTTTTCTCGCGGGACGGCTCATATATGAACCAGTCGTGACTTGCGAGTATGAGTCGTAACACCTGCGTCAACAGTGAACACCCGGATGAGACTGTGCTTCCCTACAAGCTCACCCTAAACTGTACTGTCTGACTACACGTAATATAGTCAAAAATGCAACTTTTCACAACAAATGTATCAAATGCGACTGTTATCCTTTCCAACAAACTCAACATATCTGCATGACGACTTTGAAAACATATTGACAAACACGCGAAATATATCCTACATGACAGTTCAATAATTAAATAGAGTTAAAAACAGTGTTGCAAAAGGAGAAATGGCTCATTATGAGCGATTTCACCTTTTGCAATATTGTTTTTAAAAGTCGTCTGCTGTAGAGACGTCTGAAAGCTTCTATGCGTGGGAAAGGGTTAAGTGATGTCATACAGAGGTAGCAACAATACCTGAAACACTGACATAGCCCAATGACATATATATATGTCGGACGTAGTGTGTGTCGGAGTTTTCATGTTCGACTAAACAGCCAATCTTCATTCAAGTCTATTGGTAGTATCAGTGTATGGCGAACTGTCGCATGATGCATACGTTAGCCCTTTCCCACATACAACAAATACAAATATTCAGCAGACGATTTTGAAAATATCTAGGAAAGATTAGGATAAAAGTCAAACTAGCGAAGAGTTCAAAACGGTTTTGCATTATGAGCAATATATCCTTTTATCCTTTGGTCACGATGTTTTTAAATGTCGTCTGCTGTATATGTGTCAAAATGCGTCTATAATTTTGGAAAGGGTTAAAAGGTCAATGTACTATATAGTTATATGTACATTTCTGTGTTATGTTATCATTCGGCGACAGTTCAATTAATACTGACTATACATATGGCAAAAGCTGCATGAACTCATCACTATAAAGGGAAAATTCTCCCGCATCGTGTTAACCCTTTCCCTCATATAGACGCCTCTGCAGCAGACGGCTTTTTGAAAACATAGTGACAAAATAAGAAATTGCACAAAACGTGCAATTTCTCCTTTTGCCACAATGTTTTCCACTTTTTGTCATAGGTTATCCATTCAATTATGGAGATTTTCTATGTTTTGACAAAATACGTTCAAAGTCGTCTGCTGCAGAATTGTCGTATAAGGGAAAGGGTTAAAGTGTTTTAAACCAAAACACGTATTTGAATAGAGCTTTCAAAACGAAGTTTAATAGCTTCTCTGGCAACGATATATTAGCATAATCGAATAACTATATCAATATAGAAAGAGAATTGGGTGAATTTGATATTGGTCTCAAGCTATCAAGTTTGAGTAAAGTAAGTTTCAAATGAAAGAAAAACGGAAATTATCGATCATAACCAATCTTGCAGCTCCGATATAGACTTATCCCACAATTATTTATTTTTTTTAAAAAAAAACGTCTGCTGCAAAGATGTCAAGGTCGCCCGTGTAACGTCATACGTTGTAAATAACATTCACAGTTTGAACATTTATTGCTATACAATACATGTACATTGGTAACTCTTTCAGCGCCAAAGGCAATATTGAGGTTTATTGCAAACAATGCAGATTCAAGTGAGTCAGCTCGTAACGAGCTGTCTCACTTGAAATCAGCATTGTTTGCCTTTTATTCATCAAAATAATCCAAAAAATATATTACATGAGAAATGGAGACGCTCGGTTTTGAACATGGAATAGTCTACTTTAAACAATTCGGCGCTGAAAGAGTTAAGCAAAACGCTTTCCTCGTCGGTCTACGGTCATGGTGGAGTGACCTTGGGCAAGGCACATTTTCTAGCCTAGTACTGGTTTGTTTACCCAGGGATCGTGAATAATTAAATTTAATTGCGCGCTAAATGACCTTAGCTGTCGATGCGCCATAAAACAATATATATTCGTTCCGGTATGGTTACTGTTCATAAAAGATGCGTGAAGGTGTATACTCGCATTAAGCTTGTTTTAGCTCTGAATGTGTGGTACATAACCAAATATTTTACTGGATGCAAACACCAACTACAGTATTAACTGCAATATGAGCCGTTCCACAAGAAAACCAACCGCATTGTGGACTCGGCGTAAAGTATCGACCCGGATCAGCCTAAGCATGCCGCGCAGGTTAATACAGACTGGCACTTTTCGCTTCCTGTGGATTGTCTGTTTAAGGAATCATTATTCTATACCTTTATCCCCCCAGAGACGGAATTTGTCGGCCCTGATTGAACTGCGCGGATTGGGAAGGCTGATCTGAGTCGATACATTACGCAGAGTCCACACTGTTGTTTTTCTCTTGGAACAGCTCATATAAATTATGTTGAATGTTTATAAAGAGCTGTCGTAGGATATTATGCTCGACTATTCGAAGTGTTTATGAAATGTTTATGAAATGTAACTTATATTTAATCAAGCGATACTAATATTGGAGGTTCTGAATCCCGTCCACTATTTCATTATGGTTGTTCATCGTTATGTTACATTTTTCAGCATCAACGACTTCAAAATCAACACAGCATGTAACACATGCCTGTCCATGCGAAAAGGTACAACTTTGCCTATGCTAAAATTTAGATCCCGATCAGCCTTCATATCCGCAATGTCGGATAAATGAGCTGTTTATGAGCTTATGGTAAAGTGTGTAGATTCTGATGAAACTGAACAATTTGTACCTTTTCCCGTGAACATGCCAATTTTAAATTTAATTATTTTAAACTTTGATTTAACCACAGTATCAGTATGTGACCAACCTTGAGATCATGACGTGTAAACCATTTGCTCACATAGAGACGTATTTCAACCCATCTACAGCAGACGGCCTTTGAAAACATTGTGGCAAAATGAGCAATTTCTCCCTTTGCTATAATGCATTTTCAAAAGATGTTTGTTTTGTCAAGACGTTTTCTAAGTCATCTGCTCCTGGATCGATGTATGTAGGAAAGGGTTTCGGAACTGTAACTATCGTCAACGTTTATAAACACAACTAACCATTGGACTTAAACCAAAGTAGAATAACAACGCCCTCCAACAGCGATGCTGACGCCATAACCCTTACCTACTGTTAAAATAAAATTGAGAAGGTAGTTGTAATGTTATAGAGTGTCAACCTCTCATATAACAAGTCTCGGGCTCGAGTCCTGTGATAGGCGGATTCTGCCATTGTTTGATGCAGACACGGAGCGTTATTTATATAAGTCAAAACTTGTTTCGCAAGACATATTCAGTTTATATGTTTAAACATAAACTTCATTTATAAGGTCCATCTGTACCATTGTCGGCTGTGACAATTGTCGTGAGAACGGTTTGACATGCATGGCTACACAACGCCGGCTTACTAAAGGTCACATTTAAGTGTTTAACCATTTCCCGCGGGTATAAGAAGTTTGCCTCATTGGCAGCAGACAACTTTTGAAATCTGTGTTGCAAAAAAAAGCGCTTATAAAGAACAAGTTCACCTTTTGACACAATATATCAAACACCGTTCAATAAGTATTATTTCATTTGCAGAGAGTCTTTCCTTAGTTTTAGTAGATAGTGTTAGAGTTGTCTGTTGAAGACGTGTTGTATGGGGAAAGGGAATAGAGGTCGCTGTCATGTGTTTAATAGCAGGCTGCTTGAATTCGAAGTGTTTTTAATTTCATGTAACCTTTCACAAAGAGATGTGAACTTGCCCGGGGTGAGTGATAAATGTCACAGGGGGGTCAAGTGTTTAAAGTCAATCCCTCGGGTAGGAAACCGAGGTGACGACGAGCAGAACGAATGTGTCGTATTGACTCGGCTTTACTCGTAAACCCATCCTGGTCTATGTGTCGTATTACGACGATGTTGGTGTAGTATTAGAGCGTCCGCCATGGGTACGGGAACAAAGTACTTAACAAATGGTAGTAATGGCTTTTTCTCCTCGGAGTTGAGGATTGTGGCGCTAGTCTTCCGACTGATCCAATTGACCAGTATTTACGACAGCTTTCCAATGAAACGCCGTGATATAACTGGATCAGTATTAACGACAGCTTTCCAATGAAACGCCGGGATATAACTGGACAATTGTTAAAGGCGATGCGAAACACCATATACAAACGAAACAAAGCTAGTTGTGGTATACATGAACATATATTCAAGCAAAGCGGTACTAGTGGTCAGTGGCCAACATTACGAGGTAACTAATATCTTAGTCAACTGTGTCAGTAAATCATGCTTCAACTATCTGTAGGAGCTTTACACAATTAAAGAAGACTCGTGATAACTCGAACTGTCAAGGGACCTGTGAACTAAATGTACTTCGAGTTATCGACGTGTTCGAGTTATCGACGTGTTCGAGTAATCGACGTGTTCGAGTTATCGGCATATTCGAGTAATCGACGTGTTCGAGTAATCGACGTGTTCGAGTAATCGACGTGTTCGAGCTATCGACGTGTTCGAGTAATCGACGTGTTAGAGTAATCGACACATTCGAGTAATCGACGTGTTCGAGCTATCGACGTGTTCGAGCTATCGACGTGTTCGAGTTATCGACGTGTTCGAGTAATCGACATGTTCGAGTAATCGACGAGTAAGAGCTATCGACGTGTTCGAGTAATCGACGTGTTCATATAATCGACGTGTTCGAGTTATCGACGTGTTCGAGTAATCGACATGTTCGAGTAATCGACGAGTAAGAGCTATCGACGTGTTCGAGTAATCGACGTGTTCATATAATCGACGCGTTCGAGTAATCGACGTGTTCGAGTAATCGACATGTTCGAGTAATCGACGTGTTCGAGTAATCGACGTGTTCATATAATCGACGAGTAAGAGCTATCGACGTGTTCGAGTAATCGACGTGTTCATATAATCGACGCGTTCGAGTAATCGACGTGTTCGAGTAATCGACATGTTCGAGTAATCGACATGTTCGAGTAATCGACGTGTTCGAGTAATCGACGTGTAAGAGATATCGACGTGTTCGAGTTATCGACGTGTTCGAAGTATCGATGTGTTCGAGTTATCGACGTGTTCGAGTTATCGACATAGCCGAGTGAACGCTAGAGATCGCTAGACTTATTCTCAATTCATTTCAGTTTTCGCAGCTTCCTAATTCATTCAAATATGACTGGTTATTATGAAAAGCGAGTAAGCGATAAAAAAAAAAGTATACAGAAAACAGTGCAGCAGCAATTTTTGAAAAGACATACCCGTTACAGGATGTGGTTCAACTCAAATGAAATATTTCAATTTTCCAAGGTTCGGGTTATCGCGAGTCCACTATATTTAAACCACAAGCAGGGGCGTAGCTCCCTTTATGCATTGTAGACATCTGCGTAATGTATCAACCAGATCAGCCTGCGCTGTCCGCGCAGACTGATCCGGCCGACACATTCCGTCTTAGGGGGATAGATGAATAAAGTAGTGAATCCTGAAACAGAAAATCCACAGGAGACGAAAAGTGTCTATCCGGGTAGGCCTGTGTGGCATGCTTAGGCTGATCCGAGTCGATACTTTACGCAGAGTCCACAATGTTGATTTTCTAACGAGACGGCCTACACATTGATTATTGCAAAGCTACGACCCTGACAAGTACACATATATACAAGGCAATGTCCTACACAATGTCCTGCACAATGACCGACATGGGTGGGATCGAACCTCGGAAAGTCTAGTTTCAAAACCCTCATAAAAACAACAACAACTCTGTCACGGTGAATTCCTACAAAGTCACACATTGTTTAGTTTCAAAACTCTCATAAAAACAACAACAACTCTGTCACGGTGACTTCCTACAAAGTCACACATTGTTTAGTTTCAAAACTCTCATAAAAACAACAACAACTCTGTCACGGTGACTTCCTACAAAGTCACACATTGTTTAGTTTCAAAACCCTCATAAAAACAACAACAACTCTGTCACGGTGACTTCCTACAAAGTCACACATTGTTTAGTTTCAAAACTCTCATAAAAACAACAACAACTCTGTCACGGTGACTTCCTACAAAGTCACACATTGTTTAGTTTCAAAACCCTCATAAAAACAACAACAACTCTGTCACGGTGACTTCCTACAAAGTCACACATTGTTTAGTTTCAAAACCCTCATAAAAACAACAACAACTCTGTCACGGTGAATTCCTACAAAGTCACACATTGTTTAGACACAAACCCGTGCACAGATATATCGATAAGACGTCAGTTTGGTTGATTGCAGGTGTTAACACTTATTGTTTATAATAGACAATATACCCATATCTGAATATCTTATATTGTCTGTATGAAGTATTACGATACAAAAACAATATGTTTTCAATATTATTATTTGTTAAATTGTTATGGTTTGGTTTTTTGGGGTTTTATTTTTTGTTTTCTTACTTATATTTCTTTTGAAAGTGACTTAAAGGCCAATGGGGCCGGGTGTTATTTATTACTTGTTGTACTATTGTTTTGTTGTTGTTCAAACACGTTAGCGAAATATTTACTTACTTACTAACTAACTTAGACAAACGTTGCACTTCGAGTGCAAATACAGCACAAACTAGAAAGTACTCGGCATGTTTACAAACGTTCTCAACTCGAATTAATACTGTGTATCCACGTGCTTGACTAGTTTCCTTTTATTCATTTATTACACCTATAATTGTGTGTATACATGAACATATGTACCATGATATTTTCCACTGTATGGTTTTATATTTGTATTATTTGAATACGAGCTATAATGCAAATATATAATTAAAAATTATGTTATTTTATGTTATGTTAATTCCATAATTATAATTGCTGTTTGGCTTAAATAACCTTTAAGTGAAGACAGTTCAATGCATCTGCAACAGAAACATTTTGCAAATCTAATTGGAAAAGACAGATCGCCCAAGATAAACATATTTTAAGAAAGCTTCTACATTATATATTTTCCTCTCAAGATGATTCGTAAGTCGTCTGCTGTAGATTGTTTGTATTTGTGAAAATGTTAAAATAAAATTATTTTTTTCACTAGATTGCAATATAATATATTCCTCTTTCCATTATGTTTCAATTTGAACAACTCTAAAATAGTTTACCCGTATGTAATTTGCAATATGATTTATCTACCTGAAAAAAGGAAGCTTTTCTATATTGTGATTGTGTAATACATGGTAAATCAGCAGGACACGGTCATTACGGTCGGCCATAATACAGCCAGTGTTTCTTATCGGTAGACATAGTAC
This sequence comes from Serripes groenlandicus, assembly GCA_031761405.1. Classification (NCBI taxonomy): domain Eukaryota; kingdom Metazoa; phylum Mollusca; class Bivalvia; order Cardiida; family Cardiidae; genus Serripes; species Serripes groenlandicus. The sequence continues at coordinate 43,635,651 of JASEVX010000006.1, read as the reverse complement.
TGAAAGTTAAAGGTTATCGTCTGGTATGTTATTAACTTTGTATAACCTGGTATATACTTGGATCCTATTTCGAAAGGTTTATTTATATATTACAGTAGCTACACCAGTGTACAGTATTGCGCACTCGTTTTCCTATGAAAAAACAACGAATATAATTATATATAATGAGGTAATTTGCCATTACAAAGTGTGGGGGTTTTGTTATCACGAGACTTTATTTGTTGACGGGTAGATTGAGGTCACGTTATATATTTAAAAAAAATCTGTACCGGCTGTATGCATTGTACCTGTGCACTTTACATGTTTATATCAAGGTTCTTTATGAATAACAATGAAATAAGATATGTATATCATATTTCAATATGCGCACTTTAATACAAATTATAAACGGCCGAGAGAGGGAGATAGAGACGTAAACATAGACATAGAGTGAGACAGACATGTACAGAAAGACGACGCCGTTGGAGAGAGATTAAAAAAAAGTACTATAATACAATCTCATGCTTTTCGTATTGAGGTATTTGTATGTGTATGCGCTTATCAAGCATATCGCTGGTGTCATGCAAAACGATTGAAACAATATCCTGAACAAGATGTAAATAGAACCGTTTTGCATGTAGCCCTCGATGTAAGGAATATAATTGTGTGTCCCCTGCTTTGGCAGGATATCCTTAAATATAACTTCTGCGTCGTTCGTTCAAGATGCTTTCATTTAACTGTTTGTAGGAACTGGTTATTGGAAAGCGACACATTTATTGTTACGAGCGACATTGTTTAATTTAAAACAATTTGTGCAAATCTATATGTGTTTAAGGACGTTGAGCTTTGCATTATCAAGTTTAATCGTAATCCTGCTTCTGAATTTATGGTAATATGCAATCGTAAATGTTACGGAAATCGGATAAACAATTTCGAACAACTAGTTGCAATGCAATTGATTGTAACGATATGACCTTATACTCGGCAGCATAAGTCATTGAAGCATCCCAGTGCACAAACCTTTCGTTAGTCATTTGCGACCATTGTATGTTTATATCTAATACAGATATGGTTCTGTAATGTCGCGCCTGGATAAGTCGTAGAAGAAACTTCTGTTAACCCTTTCCCTCATACGACAATTCTGCAGCGGACGACTTTGAACATATTTTGTCAAAAAATGGAAAATCTCTATAATTGAATGGATAACCTATGACTAAAAGTGGAAAACATTGTGGCAAAAGGAGAAATTGCTCGTTTTGAGCAATTTCTTCTTTTGTCACTATGTTTTTAAAAAGCCGTCTGCTGCAGAGGCGTCAGAAAGCGTCAATATGAGGGAAAGGGTTAACAGTATCCATTTGGATCCTTTGAACGGATGCGCACGCAGGCTTTTTACAACACGCGTAATAATTACATACGATTTGTTTTCCTCGAGCACCGCTCATTATACTGCATACACTACTGTGCTTTTATGTCTTACATATTTTAATGTCGACCCTGTGTTCATTTCATTGTATGTTTTTAAGTTTAAAAGCATTTAACACACGTTTGCTGTTGTAAAAATATGGATCAAGACCAGTATGTGCTTCAGCTAACTTATAAAGGGTCTAATGTTATGGATCAGATGTACAAACTGATCTGAATACACTGTTAATATGTGACAATATCGAGGGCTTGGCGTGAAACGGTTGTAACTAAAAACCCAATTTTGAAAACCCTGGTTTAGAGGCAATTTTGATCCCTTTGTAAACAATGCACATTTATGTGCCATTGCTCAGAACGAGCAATGGCACCTAAAATTCCATTGGTTACCAAGAAAAATTATTCAACGCTTATGAAGACTTTATGGCGAAGTGATTAACCTTGGTAAAAAAAAAAAAAAAAATCAGTTACAACCGTTTCACGCCAAGCCCTCGATATGTACTTTTTACCATGGAAAGGGTCAAAGCACAAATGAAATCCCAATGTCACTGTGTGCATTCATGTTAATGCCTTTGTGTACGATGACAAAACAAGAATAGTGTATTGAGACACTATATACCTTCATTCATAGTGCGCCTGGTACAACATGTTCTTATACATCTAGTATAACAGTTTTGGGTAACGCTAGAAAACATAAGCAATATTCAACCCTTTCCTAAATATGGCACCTTCTGATACATCTGCAGCAGACGAGTTTAAAAAACAAATGTGGAAAAAGAAGGTTTTACTCATGATAAGCAAATTCTCTTGTTGTCACAATGTTTTCAATAATTATACTTTCATCAATTGATCTTTTTTTCATTAATATTTATACTTGTTTCCAATGTCGTCTGTTGCAGATTTGATATAGTATATCTACGATAGGGACATAATGAAAAGAAATCGCCGATGTAGTTTACATGTTAAGCGATTGTTAGAAACTCAAATCTCTTTGCAATAATCAAAATAATAAAACAAGAAAGGTCAAATCGAGGGCTTGGCGTGAAACGGTTGTAACTCAAAACCTATTTTGAAAACCCTGGATTAGGGGCAATTTTGACCCATTTGTAAACAATGTAAATTTAGGTGCCATTGCTCAGAACGAGCAATGGCACCTGCATTTCCATTGTTTACCAAGTAAAATGATTTTACACTTATAAAGACTTTATGGCGAGGTGATTAACCTTGGTTAAAAAATTATCAATTTTAGTTACAACCGTTTCACGCCAAGCCCTCGATATGGTATGTAATTCGTCCGGTGCATTGTATCTATGTGATACGTGCAAAAAGAAAAGATTAATCTACACTTAATCTGTGTCAAAATATAAATTTATTCCTATCCATGCATGAATACAAAGAAGGTAAATGTCACAGAATCATGCAAATGGTTGCGACAATAGGTCATGTTCACCGAGGACTCACTGAGGGCCAACTGAAGGCTAACATAAAATTACACTGAGTGAGTTTGAACAGTGGTATCAGATATTTTCACATATTTAAACACATATGAAGCACAGCCTTAGTTAAACATATAGTTAATATTAACTATTCATGATCTTAACATTGGCCAACGTCACGAACCGAAGGTATCAGTTTATGTTAATGGTCTATGCAAATCACGATAGTATTTTGCATCGAGTGTGGAAAGATTTGGCACGTCAAATATAAAAAATAAATTCACAGTCACACAAATATAAGCTAGGCTACCGCGAATGAACGGACAAACGAAGGGGCAACGACGTCTTTGTTGGCAATTAAATAGTAAACTGATACCGTCTAAATAGTGTTATGTCATTACTGCAGTAAGTGCACACACGTTTTCAGGCTGGGACAAACAAAAGTAATCCTTCTAGTCTTAGCAACTGGAGAAGATCCAGACCAGCATGGGCCAGTGCGCCGCCTAGTCAGAATCTTCTCCATTCGCAATTTAGTTGTACACACACTGTAGAACGGCTATCACCAGAAATCGATATACAATGATATAAAGTCAAACCTGTGCTAAAGACAACCTTTGTATACCAATTCCCTGTCTATAGCAATAGCACCTTTAATTTATCAATTATTCATGTACTTAAAGACCACCTTCGAGCAAAGACCAAATTGTTCTATTCCCATGGCAGGTCTTTAAACACAGGTTGGACTGTACATTGATTGTATTTGCCGAGAAGTTAGAATTCTTCTAATGACTATTTCGTATGTCTCGGTCTATAAATAGAAATAAACACCATTTTAGTGTTTATAGGTCAAATGTTCAACATGCATACACATCAGTGTCGAAAGTTTTGAGCGGTTTCGAAACATGCAGTCTCATTGCATATGTAGTTAAGTATCTTCTAAAGGGAAATTAGGAAAACATTAGTAGGGCTACGCTTTTAGTTCTTATTTTGTTGTCAGAAGTCATATCTTGGTATGTAGTACCTGCACGCGGGCAGTGAATACCCTGACGAGGATGTGAGCATTGGACAGACAGTGGGAATAACCTGTGTATTCGCTATACGACGAAGCAACAAGACCCCTAATGAACAGACACGGTCCATTTGTAGATGTGTCAACGTTGCCGTCGGAGGCATAATAAACGAAACTGGTTATGCAGTTCGAAAGGTCACCAAGGCCTTTGAAGCACATAATTTGAACAGTAAACAACCGTAACAAAACAAAACCATTGAATAATCTGGTTCGGTCAGCGTGAAGATTAAAAGCGTATAAGAATACTTTAAATCTAATTTCGATACCCTTGTCGTCTTGATCGAACAAATAAATATACGGGCAATCCCAGAGTATTATTTGTGTAAACCTTGGCGGTGGATGGACATTGTATCGCGTCAGCCACAACTTCTTGGACAAGTTACTTCCCAAAAATAGAAAAGTCCAAAATGAATAGTACATTGACAAGACGTGTTTATGGAATTTTGTTAAAATAACCATTGGTCAAAGTAAAGTCAAACGTTTGCGAAGATACTGATCTTTACTTCATGTTGATCTACGAGTAGTTATCAAATTTAAATAGTTTGTAATTCGCACCCAATGAATGTACCTTTATAAAACATAAGTATTGACTTTGATAATATATTCGTTTGTCATCAGGTCAATATTGTCAAGAGCTGTTCGTAAGACAGTGCGCTCGACTATCCAACCCTTCTTAGTTACTGATATATGGACTCTAATGTTGCATTCAAATTGTTAACCTAATATGCAGGATGGAGTTATCTAACTTAATTACGTACATAGAGGTGATGGTTGGGAAGGGTTGTATCAAGTAGCAATGCAATACATCAAGTAGTTACTGAATTATGGACTCTTAATGTAGTTCAACGCAAAACTCTAAACATACTTTCTTAGAAGAAAAGGGCCATAACTTGTATTAAATGCAGGATAGAGTTATCGTACTTGATTATTGAGATATGTGTGATGATTGAGAAGAATTGTAGAACACTTCATTGCAATACATCACGTAGTAATATGTTGAAATATATGTCCTTTTATGAAAACCCTTAACCATTGTGACGCAGACGTCAGGATTAGTAAAATAGTTATCATATTATCCGAATAGTCGACCTACACACGGAGGGAGAGGAGCACGTTCGTATAGATATAGGACACAGCGTTGTGTATTTGGGGGCACGTGCCCTCGATGACACTAATTAATTCCAAACATGTTAATACTTTTTCTGTCTTAATATTTTAGATAAAGCAACAGTTTGCATATTCGTAGAATCTTGAATGTTTTCTTTGGTTGTATTTTGTTTTATCTAAGTTTACATATTCAAGTCACGGTGTAACAATGAATATTTTATAAAGTGCTTTTCAATTGTAATTCATATTATGAGTGATTAATGTACCGATGGAATCTTGTCTTTTAACCTTTGTGTATGATAGAACGAATTTCACCAACCGTTGAAGGCCTATACAAACAGTTTGGATCCGAACCCGACCTCAGGGTCCTGACGTGACACTCAACTTGTTTGACACTTAGATTCTTTTTCAGGAATATCAAAAATCAAAGGTACTCCAGACGATAGAATAGCAGATGAAAATAATTTAATGTGAAAAGGGTGTGACAATGGGATGATTACTCGAAGGATTAATGAGCATTGTCCAGGCTGCTTCTTTCACCTTGGTTGAATATCAGTCAGATAAAGGCAACTAAATACCTTTCCCATATATAGTCGGTATAAATTTAACTGTCGAAAAACAGTTATTTTCAATAGAAATACATAGATAACTGACCCATTATTGTATTTGCATATAGCTATCTATTGTATATGTACCGTATGCTACGCAAGAATGGCGGACACATACAATATAATGGATTAATACGGAAAGCGCAAACCATTTGAAAGATCTGATTTGTCTTGCATTCTTTGACGAATGGATCTGCAGGTGAAAACCGGCTAACCAGACATCGGGAATGTGCATTGAGGCAGACAAAAATAACGATTCGGAACTATACGTTCACCGAAGCTCCCGACCAGCCTGATCAAATCAACAATCTACTTGTGAACTGGTATATTAACCCTTTCCCTCATACGGCAATTCTGCTGCAGACGACTTTGAACGTATTTTGTCAAAAAATAGAAAATCTTCATAATTGAATGGATAACCTATGACAAAAAAGTGGAAAACATTGTGGCAAAAGGAGAAATTGCACGTGTTTTCAAAAAGCCGTTGCTGCAGAGGCGCCAGAAAGCGTCTATATGAGGGAAAGGCAAAAATAAAGATTCGGAACTATACGACCACGGCAGCTGACGACCAGCCTGGTCATATACACAGTCTACTTGTGAGCTGCGTTCTAAGTGTATGGTTTATTAAAGAGCTTTATATCGGGCTAAACAGTAGGAATGTGGGGGATAATCTTGATCTAAAATGGCAACACAAAGTCACATGTCCGTGAATCTTCTTTTTGCGCCGACAAGATTTGAACTTTATTTAGATACATGTTAAGTTCCCACTGCTGTTAGAATATTTTTCATTTAATATAATGTTGGAGTGTTTCGTCTATGTGTATACATTATATTAATCCAAACCCCTTCTTATAGTTTAGGTATATGACCTAGAATTTCTATAAATAACGAACTTTGAATAAATATTTAACCTTCTTAAAAAGTAAATCCCGTTTAAAAAGAAGAAACTTGAACTCGTTGTGCTTACAGTGTTCTTTATCATTAATCATCCAGGCGTTTCAAGGATTAAACATGATCGGTTCTTTACAAAATACTGAAAGGATACTTGCTAGTTCAAATGAAAGGAAACTTCCTAGTTCAAATGAAAGGATCACAGACCCGCGTACTATGAAAAGGGGTTTTGTTTGATATGCGAAAAGGTACAATTTCCAGCTCATACATGTTTACAGTGTCGTCAAAGCGTGCACTCAACACAATAATGTATGAGCCACTCCACGAGAAAACCAAAATTATGGACTTTGCGTAAAGTAATCGAATATCAGCATGCCGCGCAGGCTAACCCGGACAGATACTTTTCACCTCCTGTGGATTTTCTGTTTCAGGAATCACTACTCTATCTATCCCCCCTTAGACGGAATGTGTCGGCCGGATCAGTCTGCGCGGACAGCGCAGGCTGATCTGGTCGATACATTACGCAGATGTGTATATATGAGCCGCTCCACGAGAAAACCAAAATTATGGACTTTGCGTAATTTATCGAACCAGATCAGCCTGCGCTAGCGGAGCTCTAGGAAATCCAACCTTAACGTATTTATAATAACATAAGACTACAAAGATCTTAAAGTGCATTCATGCTCAGAATCCAAATGAATACATTTTTACAGAAGTTAGAAGTTTCTAGAAACGTTCTTTTCCCAATTTAGGGAACAATACATAGCCAGATTGAATAACAAGGTGTCCTAATTGCATGGCAATGGTCGAGCAGTGTGACATTTAAAGAATATTTGAATACCGTATAGCTGCTAGAAGTGTGAACATAAGGGGTAACTTCATGCCTATAACTTTAACATCTAAAAAAATGATATATACATCAGGGGCGTAGCTCCCTTTAGGCACTGTAGGCACGTGCCTACACATTTTTTCTAAAAATGCCCCAAAATGCAGCTGAGGCGATACACATCTGCGTAATGTATCGACCAGATCAGCCTGCGCTGTCCGCGCAGACCGATCCGGCCGACACATTCCGTCTAAGGGGGATAGATAGAGTAGTGATTCCTGAAACAGAAAATACACAGGAGGCGAAAAGTGTATATCCGGGTATGCCTGTGTGGCATGCTTAAGCTGATCCGGGTCGATACTTTACGCAGAGTCCACAATGTTGATTTTCTCACGAGACGGCCTACACATTGATTATTGCCAAGCTACGCCCCTGGACATGGGTGACCCATTATTCTCCATTAATGAGTAAGCGGGACCTTAATATTCGTGACTTTCCATATGCAATGTAGATAATCAACCATTAGTGTATGGAAAACTACTTCACGTTAGTTTCAGAAATCCCATATCATCCATGTTACGTTGAAATCTAATCCAAAATGCCCAAATAACATACTAATGTAAATGTTGAAATGTTGACAAAAAATGCAAGAATAACTTCAAAAGATTTAAAGGCAAAAAAAAAATGATTTATTCGTATAGATGTTAGATATACTCTTTTAATGTGGCTTTAATTTGTTTTTTACTTTGAGTTTAAAGCAATTCAGTTCGATTTACATAGCGTGAGTACTAACAAATTTCACATAATTCAAAATGGAGCGTCTTGACGCGTCATTAACCAAAATAATTGGGTTTCAAAAGTATTAAATTGGACCCGTCCGTCGTTACGGGATAGTCCTACATCTCAGTACAGTGAGGAGTCAAGTCCAAGAATAAAATCTCCCAGGAGCCTTCCCTTTCTGACATTAGTTTTGTTCTATTGCGGTTAAACGCCGTTTTTCAACATTATTTCAGTTAGATTACGGTATATCCGAGGGCACTTCACCATAACCGCGCACTGGGGATCGAGCCCGGGACGGCCGGTTCCAATACCCAATACGGCCACGACCGATTCCTCTGACAACATGTACTATACTATACCTCTATATGTAGCACCGTATATATCTATATATATATATATTCGAAACAAAACTACAAGTTGTAATATGTAGTTTCATGAGCAACTTCTTTATTTATCACACTGATCCTGCAGAGGCTTCAACATACCTATGTATGTGGGAAAAGGCTAACTGAAGTATTAAATAGCGTTCTTTTTGGATGATATCAGCACACCAACATAAATAATCAGTAAGATAAGTGTGTAAGCAATTAAAAAACTAATACAACATTCATTATGCGAACAGAAAATATATTTGGAAAGAACATGAATAAATGGGTCCCGAAAAACATCCAATAAAGCGTTTGACTATGGCGTTGAAAAACTACTTCTTTCCGGCAATCTAATGATATTACAACCTTTCCACATCTTGAGAATTGTGTTTGTTCTTAAAAAAGAATAGTTGCTCTCCATATAAATACAAGACGAATTTTGATGCTAAGCATCAAAGACGCCGCGCATGATTTGAAAGCATGACTTAAGGGAAGCAGATGCAGTTCAGTACATTTAAATAATCTGTGCAAACGGACAGGATGTAAATATTTTGAACAAGAAGGCCAAATGTCTCTTAAGTTTAAACAAGAAGACCGAGATGTGCCTTTATTGCTCAACTATATAGATAAACGAAAAACATAGATGCTGAAATATAAACAGATATTAACGTAAGTGTTAATGCCTCTTGTTATACGCTAAGTGTGACACAAGCGTTGGAAGGAGAGAGGGAAGTATATTCTCCTTCCAGTTTAGCAGAAGTATGATAACAAAAACGGGAGTATATAACAAAAAATGCAAAGTAATTTTAACAAGTTTAAAGATATTTATTATCAAAATTGAGCATTTATGAAATTAAAAGAAAACATTCACATGTATAGTCAACATATAGCAAGAATACAATGGTGTATTGGGAGGAACGTTTTAAGTTTTGAAATACAACAGAAACTAGAAAGGTTGTTTTTAGGAAAAAACATATGTCATCCCATTGCAGTTTGTCAATGATTATTAAAATATTGAACAAGGGGAGGTAACTTTGCAACAAAGTGGCCCATAGTTATAATTCTTGCAAGGTGCACAACTTCACATTGTCATCTATCTATGTTCCAAGTTTCAATAAATTCCTTCAAGTAGTTTCTGAGTTATGCTGTGGACAAAGTTTACACTATTAAAATATTGAACAAGGGGGGATAAGTCATAATTATAACAAGATGCACAATTTCACATTGCCATCTATCTGTATTCCAAGTTCCAATAAATTCCTTCAAGTAGTTTCTGAGTTCTGCTCTGGACAAAGTTTACACTATTAAAATATTGAACAAGGGGAGATAAGTCATAATTCTTGCAAGATGCACAACTTGACATTGCCATCTATCTGTATTCCAAGTTTCAATAAATTCCTTCAAGTAGTTTCTGAGTTCTGCTGTGGACAAAGTTTACACTATTAAAATATTGAACAAGGGCAGATAAATTTGCAACAAAGTGGCCCAGAGTTATAATTCTTGCAAGGTGCACAACTTCACATTGCCATCTATCTATGTTCCTTCAAGTAGTTTCCGAGTTCTGCTCCGGACAAAAAAAAGTTAAGAAGAAGAAGAAGAAGAATAACTAGACATTGTAACTGTAGCAACAGTTACGAACGATTCCCCACACTCTATGATTACATGTACTAGGTTTCAAGTCTCTATCACTGGTCGTTTTTGAGTAATACAAGTCCGAAAAATCAACCAATCAGAAAAGAGTATTTGGTCATGAACGAATCCGTTTGTCAAAGCAACATAACTTGTTAAGGAACACATGTACTAAGTTTCAAGTTGCTATCACTTGTCATTGCTGAGTTATACAAGTCCGAAAATCAACCAATCAGAAACGAGTATTCGATCATCCACGAAAACAGGCCGTATAACATGATTAGCAACACATGTACTAAGTTTCAAGTCTCTATCACTTGTCGTTTTTGAGTTATATAAGTCCAAAAAATCGACCAATCAGAAACGAGTATTCGGTCATGCGCTAAATACTTGAGAAAGTAGTACTACTTGATTGGGAACACATGTACCAAGTTTCAAGTCTCTATCACTTGTCGTTATTGAGTTATATAAGTCCAAAAAATCGACCAATCAGAAACGAGTATTCGGTCATGCGCTAATACACTTGAGAAAGTAGTACTACTTGAATTGGAACACATGTACTAAGTTTCAAGTCTCTATCACTTGTCGTTTTTGAGTTATACAAGTCCAAAAAATCGACCAATCAGAAACGAGTATTCGGTCATGCGCTAAACACTTGAGAAAGTAGTACTACTTGATTGGGAACACATGTACCACGTTTCAAGTCTCTATCACTTGTCGTTATTGAGTTATTCAAGGTCCAAATTTCGACCAATTAGAAACGAGGATTCGGACATGCACGAATACACTTGAGAAAGTAGTATCACTTGATAAGGAACACATGTACTAGGTTTCAAGTCTTTATCACTGGTCGTTATTGAGTAATACAAGTCCGAACAATCGACTTTTGCCAATATTGAACAAGGGGAGATAACTTTGCAACAAAGTGGCCCAGAGTTATAATTCTTGCAAGGTGCACAACTTCACATTGCCATCTATCTATGTTCCAAGTTTCAATATTATCTGACTATTAGTTCACAAGATATCGCTCGGACAACAATTGATTAAAATATTGAATAAGGGGAGATAACTTTGCAACAAAGTGTCCCAGAGTTATCATTCTTGCATGTTGCACAACTTCACATTGCCATCTATCTATGTTCCAAGTTTTAATGTTGTCTGACCATTAGTTCACAAGATATCTTTTTCTGAGCGTTGATGAATCGAGTCGTCATAACAGTAAACCAAACAATTAAACAAGCGGAGCCTAGTGAACTCCGTAAACCAACTTATAAAAAAAGCGTAGCCTAGGAAGTTTGGGAACAGTTATTAAATACAAATTAAATATGTCTAAAGTTTTGTAATAACGGTAGAAAATGTACATATTTTGCATCTTGTTGTTTCTTAAATCAGTTAATACAATTTATTCATTCATAAAGGTTATTTTTTCAAACATATTCATTCATAAAGGTCGTGTTTTCAAACATATTACAGAGTTTTTCTTTACAATAATATTTATTGGTTTCTCCCTTTTTGATTACGTCACCCCATGGTACAAAATTAAAACCTATCCCATACTGACGCCGCGCTCCCACGCGGCGTCAATAACATGTCTTGTGTACATAAGGGCCAGGTTAACAGCGCTATACCCGTGTTACATTTTGTACATAAGGGCCAGGTTAACAGCGCTATACCCGTGTTACATTTTGTACATAAGGGCCAGGTTAACAGCGCTATACCCGTGTTACATTTTGTACATAAGGGCCAGGTTAACAGCGCTATACCCGTGTTACATTTTGTACATAAGGGCCAGGTTAACAGCGCTATACCCGTGTTACATTTTGCGAGTTTGCATTGTATTGTGTATTGAGTTACGCCTCTTTCAACAATTTCTTAATTATATATTGGACAATTATTTTCTTAATGGTGTTTCCTTCGTATTTGTTCAATACTACTGACCGGTTTATCCTGATAACAGCGAGTCAGTTGTAATGCTGACCACACAGCCATGAGCGTCAAGGACGGAAAGCCAATACAACCATGCTTTACTTATGTCTTTGGAATGACACGGGCGGAGATCGAATTCACAACCTCCCGCGCTTCCGACAGATGCTCTGCAACTACACCACTGTGGCGGCTACATTTAGCAATTGTCATTGATATATGAAATTTAAGGCGCCAGTGTATATATTTTTATCTTTCGCAGAAACAAACAAAAGTTATCTACTTGTTTCTATTTTGTCCCTAGTCAGTGGCTTCGAAAGAATGTTGTGTAAGTACTGGTGTAGGAAAGCCAGGAAAACATGGGTAGGTGCACTGACCGCCGTGATATGACCAAAGCTGTTGAAAGCGGCGTTAAACTCCAAACAAACAAACAAACTATTTTGTCCCACTGTAATTACTTATCTGTTGTCCATTTTTATATACACCAAGCAACCCCCAACACGCACCTCTTGACACATGCCAATTAACTTGTTAGTGTGGATGACAGCTAAATAATTATACAGTTAACATGTTACCTTTTTATGTTTATAATTACTTTTTCTTGTCAAGCACTCATTCAAGAAATATAATTAGATAATGTAATGCTATCATTTTATTTAAGAAAACATCGAATTTGTTTTGAAAGTAGCACAGGAGCATCGCAGATCCAATAAAAACGTTAATTGTTTGCTTATATTAAGAGTCGTTTAACCCTTTCCCTCATACGGCAATTCTGCAGCAGACGACTTTGAACGTATTTTGTCAAAACATAGAAAATCTCCATAATTGAATTGATAACCTATCACAAAAAGTGGAAAACATTGTGGCAAAAGGAGAAATTGCACGTTTTGTGCAATTTCTTCTTTTGTCACTATGTTTTCAAAAAGCCGTCTGCTGCAGAGGCGTCAGAAAGCGTCTATATGAGGGAAAGGGTTAAGAAGTGTAGCCCGGCATTTCCTTGCACGTCGCGTTGTCCCAATTTGCTTTCAGTGTTTGCTTGTAACTCGTAAAGTTGTTTTAAGTATCGTTAAGGACGTGAACTTGTCTGAAGTTATTCTAGCGTCGCCTGTGGCAATGAACCTTGTACACACAACTTGTATTAAACCTTTCCAATATGTATACAGACGCTTTCAGACGCTGTCTGAATATTCTGAAACAGACTTTGAAAACATTATGGCAAAGAGAAAAACTGCTCATGAATAGCAGTTTCTCTTTTTGCTACAATGTTATCTTCTTTATCCATAAGTGTTCATTCATTTATGGAGAGTTTCAACATTTGGACAAAATATGTTTAACTCTTTCAGCGCCGAATTGTTTAAAGTAGACTCTTCCATGTTCAAAATCGGGCGTCTCCATAATCAAAGTGGACTATATTCGGACTATTTTGATAACTAAAAGGCAAACAATGCTGATTTCAGGTTAGACAGCTCGCCTGAATCAGTAGTGATTGCAAAAACCTCAATATTGCCTTTGGTGCTGAAAGAGTTAAAGTCGCTTTTTGCAGAATTGATGTATGTTTGTAAGAGTTAAATGGTAATTATTTGTTCAACCCTTTTCCATATGTATTCAACGAATAGCATAACTCTCTATAAATTTAAATGTTATCATTGAATATATTTGAAAATAAGTAGTCTGCTGCAGACACGTCGAAATGTGTCTGCATGTGGGAAAATGTTTAATGTGTTTTATGATAGATCGGTAGATACTCGCATCTCTGTAACTTGAACATATACGCACGCCTGAATAGTAATAAACTTAAAATATGTTAATTAGTGTGTACACCTGCAAACGAGCTAATCCGGGCCGACACGTCCCGCTTCAGGGGGATAGAGGTATACAGTAATGGTTCCTGAAACAGAAAATCCACAGGAGGCGAAAAAGTGTCTGCCCGCATTAGCCTGCGCGGCATGCTTTAGTTTATCCGGGTCGATACATTACGAAGAGTCCATAATGTTGGTTTTCTCGCGGGACGGCAAATGCGTCAGACGTGGCCCCGTCGTGTATACATTATGACATGTAATTTTATGATTCAAATCGTTTTAAGTGCTTAACATTTACAAAGCATGCAGTCAAAAGCTGTGTATCGGGAAGATTGAAATAGTAAAGAATAAAATAGTTGTATTGAAAGAGTTGTGGATCCTCCCGAGTATCCAAATGCATTATATTAAGTACGGTCATAAAAAACCCGGATCGTTCTCTTGTATACATGTACATAGTGTACTCAAACATTTAGATTTGCAATAGTGGATTTGATAAAAACTATCATGATTTTTATAACGAATACACTGTTTAGGGTACAACATCCCCAACTAACTCGGCGATTGCCGTATTAATTCGTTATAGATCAGTAAATTTCGTGGATCTATCGGTCTTTTTCGTCGAAAATGACCGAGAAGCCCATGAACAATACCGATCTTTAGACGGAAATCATCGAGCCTTTATGATGTTATAAATACCAACCTTAGACGGAGATCGCCGAGTCCATTAGGCGTTTTCTACTTTAATGTAAACAGAACACTGTCGTAAGATCTAACGGGCTGTGACATATAGTTGCTGGTTGATGTGTAACTTTCTTTTTATAAGTCTGTACATTCAATTACTAGTTTTTTTACCCAGTTTTACCGTATCCGTTTTATATTTAACCCTTTTTCCTCATACGACAATTCTGCAGCAGACGACTTTGAACGTATTTTGTCCAATAATAGAAAATCTCTATAATTGAATGGATAACCTATGATTAAAAGTGGAAAACATTGTGTCAAAAGGAGAAATTGCACGTTTTGTGCAATTTCTTCTTTTGTCACTATGTTTTCAAATAGCCGTCTGCTGCAGAGGCGTCTCTATGAGGGAAAGGGTTACGAAAGGTAAGCAAATGAATGAATAGTCCCTTTTGGTGAAATAATACGTGTATTAGTTGTTATTTATGTTATATTGAGTAGCGCTCAAGGAAAACGAAACTTTTTGGTGACCAGCGTACAACCAGATAAACCTACCCGTCCTAGCAGCCGGACCTGATTCTACATTGATAGCAAATTAGATGAATTGATATCAAAGAAACTCCTTTTACAGAGGCTGATATAAAATTAAACAAGAGCACCGCGTACGGCATAGACGCTCGACTGATAGGGAACAGAAAAACCGCCGACGACGACGCCAGGGTCATGCTCTCGTTTTTTCAAAAGTCGAGCTAAAAAGGATTAAATATCTTGAGGCAACAGTTGCTAATGTTGAAGCCCCATTAATATCTTGACGACGATTCGGAAATATCAAAAACCAACTTTTCGCATATGGGAAGGCATAAGTATGCTTATACAAATGCAACGTGATCAGCACATCCTTGCAGCCTATTGATAACGGGTTAGACGAGGGTCGTAGATCTACGTCACGGGTTGGACCAAATCCTAAACACAAGTATGCAACTAACTTAAAAGGAATTGAATTCTAATTTCCGCTCATGCACCTGTATTAGGGAACTTGATTCTGCATGGCATCATGATGTGTAGACGTGTTTATATTATTATTGTCCGTGGCTCTCTGTTTAGATTTAAAATATTATTGTATAGTTTTTTATGGGCCTGTGAATTTGATACTAGAAATAAAAATGCCTATATATTATGTATGTCTGTGCTTTTAATAGCAAAATCTTTTAATAACTGAACCGTCCCGCGAGAAAACCAACATTATAGTCACTACATAATGTATCGACCCAGATCAGCCTGCGCAGACCGCGCAGACTAATCCCGGCCAACAAATTCCATCTCAGGAGGATACAGGTATACAGTAATGATTCTTGAAACAGAAAATCCACAGGAGGCGAAAAGTGTCTGTCCGGGTTAGCCTTCGCGGCATGCTTAGGCTTATCCGGGTTGAAACTTTACGGAGAGTCCACAATGTTGGTTTTCTCGCGGGACGGCTCATATATGAAGTCGATGCTACTAATTGCAAAATCTTTTAATGTCATCAATTGTGTGACGTTGACCAATACAAAATGTTCGGGTTCTCATGACCCAATGTGTTCTGTAGAAGGGTCCGGATACCAGGTTACAATGACATTTTGTCAAACACAAATGTGTTTGTGTCGTGAAAGCGACTTGAATTTTTGACCTTTCAAAAAAGAAACGTCGTATAAACTTTGTATAATGTCATTAAACATGGCTATAAATTCCTGACCTTCATCCATGCATGCTAGTTTTGAAATTGTTTTTCGAGATGAAATAGTTTAAGATAACCTGCCTTAAGAGTTTCTGAAGCAACCTCTGTTATTTATTGTATTTGTTAAAAGATCAATTTGCTACGGGTTCGAAAACATTGCGGAAAAAGAGGAAAATTTACGTTGTTATCACTTTCTCGTTATTCACTTAATGTGTTCAGATGCCATATGTCGGACGATGACGATAAGATAAAACAACAAACCGTTCGACCCTTTTGATTACCGAAGTTTGTTTTTTTAAATCGAGATTTACGTGTCGCTCTCGGGGCGGAGGTCTTATGTACATACTACACAGTCTAGGCGAGATGCTTACCATAGATAAACACCAGGGGCGTAGCTGGGTCGAAATATGGACTACGCACCATTCTAGGGGGGTAAAAAAGAATTCGTCTTTATGGGCTCAGGTGACTTCTGGCGTATATTTCACAATATCTTAATGAGCCTACTTGATACCTCTATGTACGGCATATATACACAAAATACCCTTAAATCATTTGCAGCATTCGGAATTTATTTTTTCTGGGGCATTCTCCCGCGGGAAAAAATTCGTCTATATGGGCTCAGGTGACATCTGGCGTATATTTCACAATATCTTAATGAGCCTACTTGGTACACTTATGTACGGCATATATACACAAAATACCCTGAAAACATTTGCAGCATTCGAAATTTATTTTTTCTGGGTCATGCTCCCCCGAGAAAAAAAATCGGCTATATGGGCTCAGGTGACATCTGGTGTATATTTCACAATATCTTGATGAGCCTACTTGATACCCTTATATACGGCATGTATACACAAAATACCCTTAAAACATTTGCAGCATTCGGAATTTATATTTTCTAACATTGACTGTCACTTCAAAAAAAAATTGAAACTTCGAAGGCATGAATTCGAAGGGCCCACAGTTAATAGTTCGACCTATCAGTACTTTGTGCTTTAATGTAGCCGAAGGACTGTGTTTTAGTTCGATAATTCGAAAGAGCAGGTTTTCGAGTTTTTCAGGTTAAAAAAACATTAATTTTATGAGGGTTTGGCCGGAACCGAGGGAGGAGTTCGAGTTGTCCAGGGTGTTCGAACTTTCCCATGTTCGAGCCAACGAGGTTTTACTGTACATTCCGATGATTCATACTAGGTACTTTCTTTAAGCCTACACGCGAACTAGAAGGGCTAGTCGTCGCTTCTTTCTTCTTGCAAACACATCTATCACTAAATCAGTGTTTATGTCACGATCACGGTGAATGTTCATCAAAACAAGCCCGGATAATCTACCGGTGGTAAGGGTTGGCCGTATATATGTTTTAACCCTTCTCATAGTGGTAAACGAACGTTTCGCGTTTATTTCTGGTTGCAGGTTGCGACACTAGCGATCTCTTCTCAGATCCAAATAAATGGCACGGACCACAATTCGCTCCACCAATAGACTTCGAATATCGTACTCCCATGTACAATATGAAAATACTATATAATTGTATAATGACAAACTACATGTATAGGCATCTAATATTATCAATAAACATAGATGCTTCATTTGACAATTTGTCCATGTATGAATTGTTCTGATTTGTCCGTTTTCAACCTTACCCCCCTTAGGGTTCAGTTTTCATTGCATTTTTCGCATTTGTTTCATTTTTTATTTTGGAACCTCTCAAAATATTTCTTACGCACGTACGCTAAGCCTAGCTACGCGCCTGAACACCACTATGTAACAAAAACCGCCTGACAGTTTGCAAACAAAACCTTAGATTTAATATACTTGCACATATGTCTTATGACCATAACCATTAGTTTCATAAGTTACAGGAATACCCGAATGACAAACACAGGAACTCTATATGGGCGAGTTCAGATGGGCTTCTCTAGGATAGAGAACTGACGTCATGTCTAAATATAAATTCAGAAAAACATGCGCACTAATGCTTTCCATCTGAACGGTGTTTCCTCGTCTTAGTAGTAAACCATTCGGAACTCTCGGGTAATTCCGTAATCCTTCATCATCCATTGAAGAAGCATTCATCCCCGAGGTATTCCGGATGAGTAGTAAACATCGTTGGTCGCCATTTTGAAATGCTAGTAACCCCAGGCTTGAGGTGGGTTACTCGGATTCGGGTTAAAAGTATCACCGTTCAAATGGATTCCGAGTGCACTCGAGCTGTTCTCGGATCCCATATGAACTCGCCCTATGTATGCGAGGAGACGAAAACACGTGTTGGTCTTTGAAATTCACACCAGTAGCCACAAAGACGAGTTACCTCGACCTTGCCTCAAAAGGGCATGCACGTGTAGTATCTGTAACTATGCTATAAACAGAGGTGTCAGGGAATATGTTTATGTATGTGGTCATTTATGTGTTCAACTTCAAACACATTGTAGGCTAGTTTTTGCTTACTTTACGTTAAAGCAAAAGAATGCCGATCGGATTAGGGCTGAATCGGTTATTATTACGGCTTGGTCAATGTCAGGCATTTAGGTCTGTACGATCATGTTGCATACGAAGATAACTTTTATCTTGAGATGTTCTACGCGGACACACATCGGACATTTTCGGCCAATTTTGTCTATATAATGTCTGTCAACTAGGTCTTAAATTGTTCCATTTAAATGTATTGGCATATATACGTAGAATGTGAGTATGAGTATATTCATGAAATTAGTGGATAATGATACATGAGTCCTTCGACGAGACAACCAACATTATGGACCCTGCGTAAAGCATCGACCCGGATCAGACTAAGCATACCACGCAGGCTAACCCGGTGAGACACTGTTCGCCTCCTGTGGATTTTCTGTTTCGGGAATCACTACGCTATACCTATATCCCCTTGAGACGGAATGTGTCGGCCAAGATTAGCATGTGCGGACTGCGCATGCTTATATTGGTCGATAAATTACACAGAGTCCATCATGTTGGCTTTCTCTTGGAATGGCTCAAATATTCCAGCAGAAATGATCCGTGTTGATCCGTTTGCTGCAACTCAATAAAGAAGACATTTCAAGCAGTTATTGCAAAGCGCGGTTATGGTAATGCGTCCAGTATTTAGGTTTCAAATTCAAAATGGTCTATATGAACTATACCCGGCCGGGTAGCTCAGTTGGTAGCGTACCTGACTTGTGATCTGTAGGTCACGGGTTCGATACCCGGTTGAGGCGAACATCCTTTCGGGCGATTTTTCTCATTGCCTCTCACCTCTGATTTATGTGAGAAAGTAGTCAGTGGCTTCGAAAGAATGTTGTGCAAGTACTGGTGTGGGAAAGCCAGGAAAACATGGGTAGGTGCACTGACCGCCGTGATATGACCAAAGCTGTTGAAAGCGGCGTTAAACTCCAAACAAACAAACAAACAAACTATATGAACTATGAATACACACTTATTCTTTTTCAGCGTGCACACTATTGAGAAGACAATAGCTGATCACGTATTCATGTCGTGTCAACCGTAACCTAGTTCGTGACCTACATTCAACCCTAATCCCCACCCGTAATAATACGTCTAACTTTTCCGTCACTACAACAATTTACAAGGGTTTATTTACAATCAATATGGTTTTTTTTCTAATCTGAAATCAGCAATTATGCAATAGTGAGATGGACATATATGTTGACCAGTAATTAATTCCACCAACCCCACATAGCGCTAAGTAATACTTTTAAAACATCTTAAATAAGGTTGGATCACATTCCACAGTTCACGTTTTACAAAAACAATTCAATACCTCACTAATCTGACATAAATAATAACCTTGCTGACAAACAATACTTGTTACGAAATGCAAAGGCTAGGCACTTCTTTAGGGGAGACAAAAATGATGTAATATGTTTTAAGTATTATTTATCTCTAAGTAAGTGTGGAATTGGGACCTGGAATGGGATATACGAATGTAAAACCCTAGTCTACAATGTTTATGAAAATCGGTTAAAACTGCGTATAACTAGATAAGAGTTATTTACTGAACAAAGCAGTTCAGACTTAGCCATTCGGGCTTAACAAATATGCTGATCAGTTTAACAAACTCTTTACGCTTGATCAAATAAACGCGTTCTACCATGTTTATCCTAAACACAATGCAAATAGTGTAGGCCGTGTTTATAAATGTACGTGCACATTTTGTGTGACGTTTGAATGAAGAATATGCCGATGTAACTACCTACATTTGCATCAGAGGACTTGAATTTGCTAAACGTATTATTCTTCAGGTGTCCTCCTAATCATGCGACACTTAAATAGCATATCAAATAATGCGTTGAACAGAAAGTCGTTTGTAACATGATCATGGAATGATTGTGCAGCAAATAAGTTGTTCGTCATGACCCATCATTAATTGGTACTGCAATAACCTCGGAATCTCTATCATTAAGGATGGCAGCCGCTACCACTATTTAAAAGTATTGAGTACTACCATGACCCCAATGGCTATATAGCCGAGTGCGAGGGTAAACAACTCCAGAGAACGTACGAAGCATGACCATACATTGAGCCCATGAACTCTCGCCGACGCAACGATTGATTGAATGATTTGGGTTTTACACCGTTTATAACAATTTTAGATCACCTACTAATGTGTTTCATGGCTTTCTCACACCAGTACTCCACATAACATGCTTTCCAAACAGCTGGCTGCTTTTCCACATATGCTGTAAGTTCATTGGTGGACGAAGAATGACGCATGTCAAAGTGACTTTTGTCAAATATCGGAAAGCATGTTGACCGAGCTGTGGTTCGAACCCACAACCCTTTGAATTGACAGCCTGCGTCGCTACCGACTGAGCTACTATGGTTCGGCTCCGATGCAACGGACTTACGTGCATGGAGGTAGCGCTGAAATATCTTCTTTTGGCTGATTGTAAACATTCAGCAACGTCCTTCTGATATCGTACAGCTGACAATTAAGTCGACCATTAAATCATGTCGCGTCTAGCTGACATCATTAAACGTAACCTTGGCTGTGTATATTGTTACAGGTTTAAATCAGAGATAGGTAGGATAAAGTTAGTACTAAATTGACACAATACTGAGGGTTTGAATTGGTAGCCAAAAATAGCATACCATATATAAAGGTACAATTTGAAAGGCTAATTGTTCATGTTATTCTCTTCTGTTAATCCATAATCTCTTAGTTATGTTAATCTGTTTGTATTTGCTATAAAACAAGTATGTGTTAATTCAATCAAATATGTGAAATGAAAAAAGTAACAGGTCATTAGCGAAATCATCTGACAACTTTGACAACATTGAAACATAACTGTCCAATTAACATCTTCTACAAATGCATTTTCTGACAATTGGTATGTAAGCGTCCAGTCTAGCCGCCTCCACAACCCTGAGCGCCAAGGAGGGCAGCCATTACTATCATTTAGAAAATATTGTGTTTTACCCGGTCGGGGATCGAGCCAGCGATCTCTCGCACCCGAGGTGGACGAACTACCACTATACTACTGATGCGGTGGATCTTATATAAAGATGTACAATCATTGCCGTGTTTAAATACATTTGGTTGATATCAATCAGATAAATATATTAATCCTTTCCCACATACATGAAGTATGCAGCAGACGACTTTAAAAACATATTGACATTTAATTATTAAATAGAGTTTAAATTGATTGATTGGGGTTTAACGCCGATTTTAACAATGTCTCAGTTATATCACGGCGGCCAGTTCACCTACTCATGCATGTCCTGGTTTTCTCACACCAGTACTCCACACAACAATCTTCCCAAGCAACTGGCTGCTTTTCCCATTGGTGGAAGACGAATGACGCATGTCGCATTGACTTTTGTCAATCGTCGGAAAGAAAGTTGGCCGAGCCGGGATTCGAACTCACAACCCCTGGATTGACAGCCCGCGTCGCTACCGACTGAGCAACCGGGGCTAAATATAGTTTAAAACATTGTGACAAGATGGGAAATTGCTCGTTTTGAGCAATTTCTTCATTTGTCACAATGTTTTCAAAAGTCGTCAGAAATTGCCTATATGTGGGAAAAGGGTTAACAGACAAATTTAGGAGAAGATATATGAGCCGTTCCGCAAAACAGAATGTGTCGGACCGGATCAGCCTGCGCAAACTGCGAAGGCTGATCTGGATCGATACATTACGCAGAGGCCATAATGTTGATTGTCTCGCGGGACGGCTCATATGGTAAAAAGACATGTTATTCTATCAAGCTTTTTAGTATTTATATAAAGCTTGGCTACTTGGATAATAGATAAACAAGCACTATCGCAGAAATTTAATCTAATATTTCTCAATTATGTAAAATAGTAAGGTTTTGGAATTGATAACATAGCAACATTTTGACAAATTTTGAATACTCCCCGCCACAAATATTGCTCAACTATTTTATTGTATTTGCACAGGAAAGAGTCTTTTGATGTTACTTGACACGGCTGATGTTAACTTATATCTTATCAACATTCAAATTATTCATAATTAATGACTCAGTTCAAAGTGAAATGCAAGTACTAATGAATCAATTTTTACGGTTCCGATATACATTTGGTCAAAGTTTCAGTGAGTTTTAAGTGGTTTTCGGAAGAAATTAGAGTACAGATCCGGGTTATTTAACACCCCTCGTAGCATTTCTGGCTTTTAATTTTACAACCACAACATTATGACATGTGTAAATAACCCGAGTAGTTAAAAACAGATATAAAAAATATCCCGTTCACAAAAAATAAATCAAAGAGACGAAACGATTTATGATGAGAACAAAGTAAACACAAAAGAAACGATATAAATCATATTTATTATTCCTGTGTTAACCCTTTCCCTCATAAAGACGCTTTCTGACGCCTCTGCAGCAGACGGTTTTTTTAAAACACAGTGACAAAAGAAGAAATTGCTCAAAACGAGCAATTTCTCCTTTTGCCACAATGTTTTCCACTTTAAGTCATAGGTTATTCATTCAATTATAGATATTTTCTATTTGTTGACAAAATATGTTCAAAGTCGTCTGCTGCAGAATTGTCGTATGAGGGAAAGGGTTAAACTTGGCATATAACAGGAAATAAACATAATGAAGCCGTTTGATACACAGAAGTGGTGATGTCGCATCCCCGTTGCTTATATAAAGACGCTTTCTGATGCCTCTGCAGTCGACGCCTTTTAAAAACATAGTCAAAAAAGAGATTTCTTTTCAAAATCGAGCAGTTTCTCCATTTTTTTCAACAATGCTTCTGATGTATGTGTTAAATGGATACAGGGACATCGGATTGGAAATTGTAAATCTGTATTTTTTTTCCAACGGTTACGTGAATGTTTTTTCCAAATGAAGGCAGACAGTGAAGACTCTGGTAAGACTGTATATATGCACAGTCTCATCACAGTCTTCACTGTCTGCATATACACCGAGGGCCATATTTCTCACGACGTTGCTCAAATAAATATATTAATGTTATTTTCGGGGGACTTTTTAAATTAATGTTCCCATAATTAGATGACTCACGGATGTGGTAGATTGTGGGCGCACTCCCTTGGCGTGACGGTGTAAGGCGGATATGGAATAACGTCATAGTTTGTACGGGACGATCCTACCTGACCCTTCCTACCTAAATACGCATGTTGACACTTCTGCGGCAGACGACGTTTGAAAACATCGTGACAAAAGAAGAAATTGCTCAAAACCACAAATGTCTCCTTCTGCCACAATATTTTCAACTCATTCAATTTTTAAACTTTTATTTATAAAGATTTTCCATATTTTCCCCAAAATGATATCAAAGTCGTCTGCTGCATATTTTATGTTTGTGGGAAAGGGGTAAGTCTGTCGCTAAAGCAGACGACTTTTGAAACGATTTCAGCAGTCGCCATGTGGAAACATTACTGAAAAACGTTGGGGTCGTTAAATTGAGATGTGTCTCTGAAATTAGCAACAACATCCCATTTTTCACATTTACAATTTATTTCATCAGGTGTTTTTGTTTTTCCCTAATGTTTTCATCATATTTACATTGTTCTCATCTAGTTTATATGTTTTGTCAAGTTTTATTTTATTTTTCGAATCAGCTCATATATAAAATGGTATGTCGGTTAACGGGTTCGAACGCACATCTAATGTTAAACAAGCCAAAAGTCGTTTGCATCAGCCTGATCAGGTAAATGATAACCCGACCCACGCAAAGCCATCTCAATTATCTTAGCCCTTAAGTATTAGATATATATATATCTGCATGTTCAAAACACTGTAACAAAGTCAATTCATAAATAAAAAAAACAATAACAACCAATATTTCAATAAATAATACTATTAACAATAATGCTTATTCTAAAAATGACTCTAAAAACAAGAATGTTTATCCTAAAAATAATAATAATAACATTTATAAAAAATATATATGCATAGTATTAGTGTTATAATTATGATTATTATTAACATTGCACTTTTTAATTATTCAATGCTAACGTTATGTTTACATTCTTTTTACACAATCGCATATTTGAGAGGTATATTTGCCCTTTCCATTTTTCACTATACGTTGTCCCAGTTCGAACGCATAAATTAAATAGAGAATAACATTTTAATTCTAACCGCATCTTTTGAATGTGTCGTATCTATAATGTTAACTTACTTGCGCCATGGTTAAAAATCACCCAGGTAAATTCACGTTATGTCTTCTCTCCTCGAGTTTGATTTGACAACTGAAATACAAGATATATGTTTCTTCAGGTGAGACGGATTGCGGTCCCCCTACTTAAAAAAGCCGCGGCATGCGATAATGGGGAGGGGTCTCAATTTATAGTGGGCGGGGTTTCAATGCATAAATATGCGTACAGTGTAGTCTCAGACGAGCCTGTGAATCCGCACTGTCCGTCTACATGAATACAGCTGTTGAAAAGAAACTAGACGGGCAGCCCCATGAGTTTAGCGCTAATGTACGCGTCCAATTGCGGTGAATCAATAAGACCCAACATCGGAAGTCGCGGAATAAGTATAATGAATGTACGTAAATGGCTTTATGAACAAAATATATGGGTTAACAAGAACATAGGGAAGCAGAAAGGAGTAAGTAGTTGACCGAATAGGTTGTAGGCAGTTGTTGTTTGGATCGGTTTTACAATACATAAAGGTGTATTCACTCCTGACATATTAAAGGCGTTAACCCTAAAACCTGTTCTGTGTTCAATAGGCGTAACGGTCGAAGGGGTTGTTTTCAACAGATACTATAATTGTAAACTTCAACGCGAACAATTACGTTTTTCAAGCCAAACGATTAACCTACTAAATCAAACTTGGTATGCTTTGATTGATTGCGGTTTATCGCCGTTTTATACATTTTTAAGCCATAACACGGCGGCCAGTTCACATAATCATGTCTTTTTTGGCTTTCCCACACCAGTACCCCACATATACGTATTTCCAAGCAACTGGCTGTTTTTCCACATAGTCTGTTAGCCTATTGTTGGAAGGCGAATGATGCTTCTTATACGGACTTTTGTCAAACGTGGGAAGAATGTTGGCCGAGATGGGGCTCGAACTCACAACCCCTGGATTAACTTTGCGAACATTTTGTTTGTTTCAAAGTCCATTTGACGTAGAACTGTGGTTTTTATATGGAAGCCTAGATATATTTAATCATTGTTCAAATCTCAAATAAGTTATGCAGAAGTTAGATCTGACGTATTATAATAACAAGCCGGTAGACGACGTGGGATTCGCCTTGGTGATTTTCGCCTTTGCATATTTTGCAAATTTCCGGCTCTACCTAGGTCGGAAGTCAAGCACGTAAAATAACTTGTGTAGCTCTTGAATAGCTCTATCGAATACTACCACTGCAGCGCTAGGGGCGATTGAAGTCGAAAAAGACTGTTCAAAGATACCCTATCTCTGAAAGATTACCATTTGCCTAAATCAAAAATGGTTACGGATACGTTTTTTCTAAATATCTCGAAGTATCTATAACCGTAGTTTCAGCTCTCCACATTCAAAACTGTAGGAGAAGATAGAACAATGGTGTTGGTTCTTAAAACGCGTGTTCACCAAGTTTCATCGGAATCGGCCCGTCGGTTTGGCTGTGGAGCGTCGCTTACCAAACAACTGGACACACAGATGGAAAATCCTGAGTATAAGGGATACCTAGCGAATGTACCTCAAAATTCCCTACATACAAAAATGGCTAGTTAGTCAAAAGCCCCTAGCTGAAATAAAACAGGGTATTCAAAATCCCCTAGATGATTTGTTTCAGGGTGCTCAAAATCCCCTAGCCAATATTGTCAGGGTAGTCAAATTCAGTAGACGAAAAGTTCAAGGTAGTCAAAATCTCCTAGGTAGGTGGTCAAATTCCTTAGATGCTTAATTATAAGCATGCAATATAGACCCATTTCAGCTTATGTGTGTTAATAGCTGAATAATGATTGTAGGTTTTCCTGAGTGTATGTCAAAACCCCTATGGTCAAAACCCATATGGTCAATTTTTGTCAAAGTAGTCAAAACCCATATGGTTTAAAAAAAAGAGTTGTCAAAACCCATACGATAGAAAATGCAGGGTAGTCAAAACCCATACGATAGAAAATGCAGGGTAGTCAAAACCCATATGGTTGAAAATGCAGAGTAGTCAAAACCCATACGATGGGAAAAACAGTGTAGTCAAAACCCATATGGTTGAAAATGCAAAGTAGTCAAAACCCATATAATTGCAAAAACTGTTACCACCTATATATGTTTTTTTAAGCTGTCTGTCTAAGCTATCCTAGCATTGCCAAATGAT